>PVIH01013434.1:8080-58562 GCA_004025045.1 Sigmodon hispidus
AGCTAATACCTTTGGAGTGTGAATGTGCCTCTTTAGGGTATACACCCAGAAGTGGTATTGCTGGGTCCTTGGGGAGATTGATTCTCAATTTTCTGAGAAACCTCCATATTGCATTCCAAAGTGGCTGAACAAGCTTACACTCCCACCAACAATGGAGGAGTGTTCCCCTTGCTCTGCATCCTCTCCAACATAGGCTGTCCTCTGTGCTTTTATCTTAGCCAATCTAACAGGTGTTAGGTGGTATCTCAAAGTTGTTTTGATTTGCATTTCTCTGATGGCTAAAGATGAAGAGCACTTTTTCAGGTGCCTTTCAGCCATTCGTAGTTCCTCTGCTGAGAATTCTCTTTTTAGATCTGTACCCCATTTTTTGATAGGGCTATTCAAGGTTTTGGGCTCTAAATTCTTGAGCTCTTTATATACCTTAGAGATCAGTCCTCTATCACTTGTAGGGTTGGTGAAAATCTTTTCCCATTCTGTAGGCTGGCGTTTTGTCTTATTGACAGTGTCCTTGGCTTTGCAGAAGCTTCCTAGCTTCAGGAGATCCCACTTATTGATTGTTGGTCTTAGTGCCTGTGCCACTGGTGTTATATTTAGGAAGTGGTGGCCTGTGCCAATTTGTAGAAGTGTACTGTGGGCAGGGTCTGAGTCTGTCCTAAAGAGACCCCTGTAGTTGTTGGTTCGCTCAGTTCGAGGTGGCGGTGGGTAGCCGTGCAAATTCCCTCAGCAGGAGCTGTGGGTATGGTGACTGGCAGAGTTTATCTGCCCCTGCTCCAGAGTGTGCTGGAACTCTGCCGGGAACAGCTAACTTCTTTGGGTTAGATTTTTCCTTCTAATACCTTCTAAACAGCTAGATTTATATATAGGTATTGTTTAAATCTGGTTTTGTCATGAAATACTTTGTTTTCTCTTTCTGTGGTGATTGAAAGCTTTGCTGGGTATTGTAGTGTGGTCTCTTAGTGTCTGTCTCTCCAGGACCTTCTTGCTTTCAGAGTTTCCACTCAGAAATTATGTGTATTTCTCATAGGTCTTCCATTGTATATTACTTGGCCCTTTTCCTTTATATCTCTTAATATTCTTTCTTTATTCTGTATGGTTAGTGTTTTGATTATTATGTGGCAAGGGGACTTTTTTTGGGGGGGGTCTAGTCTATTTGGTGTTCTGTAAGCTTCTTCATAAGTGTGTCTTTCTGTAGGTTGGGAAAGTTTTCTTCTATGATTTTTTTGAGTATATTTTGTGTACCTTTGGAATTTGTCTCCTTCTATCCCTATTATTTATGTTTGGTCTTTTTATAGTGTCCCAGATTTCCTGGACCTTTTGTGTTATGATTTGTTTTGGCTTTAGTTTTTTCTTTGACTGATGAATCTATTTCCTCTGTTGTATCTCCCATGCCATCTCTTGCATTTTGTTGGTTATGCTTACATCTGTAGTTCTTGTTCATCTACCCAGATTTTCCATTTTCAGAATTCCCTCGGTTTGTGTTTTCTTTATTGTCTCTTTTAATTTTCAAGCCTTCATGTTTCCTTCACTTGTTTGGTTGTTTTTTCTTACATTTTTTGCCTTCTTTATGGGGTTTATTGATTTGTTTGTTTTTCCCCCAATTTCTTTAAGAGAATTTTTCATTTTCTCCTTAAGAGTCTCTATCATCTTCATAAAGTTATTTTTAAGATTGTTTTCTTCTGCTTCATCTTCACTGGGATTCAGGTCCTGCTGTTGTAGAACCACAGTTTCTGGTGGTACCATATTGCTCTTTATGTTGTTGAATATATTCTTACACTGCTATCTACCCATCCCTTCCTCCAATCACTGTAGTTGAAGCCCATGCTTCTAGGGGTCTGCCTTCCTCCAGTCAGTGCAGGTGAGGTCTTTGGCTCTAGGAGTCACTGCTGCCTGGGGAGGGTGTTTGCGAAGGATAAGGATAGGATGGATATGCAGCTGCCTGGTCCTTGTGGTATGGTGGGTGGTGGAGGGCCATGGGCTGTGCCCTCAGAAGTTAGAACCTAGACAGCAGGATTGTTCGGCCAGGAACTCAGACACTCACATTTTCTGCCAATCAGTGCTGGTGGTGTCTGTGGCTCTGTGGTCTCTGATGAGTCAGGCAATGGTTGATAGGGAAGGATGCTGCTCCTGGATCTCTGGGGCAGTGGTGGGTAGGCACAATCCATATTCTTGTCTTCAGCATTGTAATCTTGGTGTGCAGAATATGATGTTGGAACAGACTTAGAAGTGATACACAAGGGAGAGCTCATAGTTAAAAACGGGAGGTGTTATTTGTAAAAGTAGAATCCAGAAGGAAAAGGTAGTGTTTACTGGACATTTAAATGATTAAAGTTTTTTAAGAACAAGAAGGAAGAAGACTCTCAGACTCTAAATTGCTTATAAACTTTTCAAAAAAGGTGAAAAAGCCATTATAGTAAAATGCTTTTTTTTTTTTTTGTATAATGCATCTTATTGACCATGTATATATAGCCCCTATTATGCAGACCTTCTAATCCTGGCGTCAGATCTCTAACTATGAAGGATGTAGAACTTTGCAAGGTCCTCTTATGCATCTATGGAATGCCATGTCTTTTCTGTCCCCAAGTCTTTTTATGTGCTTCCTTGACACTTAGGCGTAAGGTTGACACATGTGTGAGGAGGGAACCTCAGTTAAAGAACTGCTTTCCTAAGATTGGCCCATGGACTCATCTATTGGTCACTGTCTTGATTGCTAATTGATAGAAGAAGGCCCAGCCCACTATGTAAAGTACATTCTTAAAACTGGCCTGGGCAGTTTTAGAAATGTGAGCTAGTAAATACCATTCTCCATGACATCTCCGGGTTCCTGTGTTAAGTGCCTATCTTGACTTCCATAGGCTATGGACTATCTATTGGAAATGTTAGATGAAATAATTCTTTTCCTCTCCAAGTTGTTTTGGCTATAGTGTTTAACCATGGCAAGAGAGAGCAAACAATGACACCACTGTATGACCTTTACAGGTTGAATATGCTAAAGTATCCTTGTAACTTTGGAAGGAAATGTAGCTTAATTATACTGTGTAATTAAAAGTAATGCTGTTGAATTCAGTTGGCAAGTATTTTTCTGAGAATTTTTGTCTATGTTCATCAGGAAAATTTGTCTATATGTTTCTTTTTCTTTTATGTCTTTATCTGATTTTGGTAGCAGATGCACCTTTATTTGTTTGCTTATTTATTTTAAAAGCATGAATGGTTTCTTATTTCTACAGTAGACTTGAGTTCCCTATGTAGTGGAGTATGACTTTGAATTTCTGGTTCTCTTGCCTTTACCTCACAATTATTATTTCTTTTATCCCTTTTAACTTCTGAAATGATAGTGTGTTTGTTACCACTTAAAAATAACCATCAGAAACCATGTAGCTGGGATTTTAACAAATTATTTAAAAATGAAAACCTTTTAAAATTTTATTTCATTTTAAAATAAAAATTATGAAATAAGCATCAAAGTAATGGAATTTTGAAGGACTGATATATGATCCTTTGCTTCTTTTAACCCTTAGGTATTGCCCTTGTTTCAAGAAGCTGAAGACAAAAACAGGCTTTTGCGAACTGTGGCAGGAGGCGGGGTGGAAACAGTTAGCAATCTGAGAGCCAAGTGGGACAAATTCGAACTGATGATGGAAAGCCACCAACTTATGATAAAAGATCAGGTGAGAGCCTTACCTGAGTGTCACCTGGCTTCCGGAGTTCTGAGTTGTTGTTGAAATTGACCCCCCCCCCCAGTTCTTTTTATAATGTTTCCATGCTTTATATAAATGACAATTTCTCTGCAAGCTGAAACTGTGTCTCTCTGTGTGTACTTTTGTTTGAGGCCCACAGTTGTTGAATTAAGTTCCTACCATCTCTGAGGGTGTTTTACTGTCCACGTGCTCCTCAATGGGAGCAAAGGACAAGGAGAGGGCACCATCTGGCTTCTCAGGCACACACCTGTCTGCATTTTATATCTTGTTGTCTGGCTAGTCTTAGCTCACAACTGCAGAAGACTGAGAAATAGCCTTCGTAATTAGGAATGTATATGTAGCCAAAACAGAAGTCCTTGGGCTCTTCTTAATTTTAATTTTTTTTTTATTTTTTGTGTGTGGATGTTTTGCTTGCATGTGTGTCTGTGTGTCTGGTGCTTCTAGAGGCTCAGAGACTATGTTTAATCCACTGGAACTGAAGTCATAGATTGTAGTATGAAGTTTCTGGCCTGTACTTTCTGCTCTAGTTTCAAGGTTCGGACCCACAGTCCCACAGAATCATACAAATGCTTATATTATTTTTACACTGATCAGCATAGAGCCCAGGCATATAACTTGCTGATTCTTTACACTTAAACTAACCCATTTTTTTATGTTATTCAACCATGTGGCTCAGTACGTTTTCTCAGCAGCATTTCAACTTCTTTCCTCTGCATCTCCTGGCATCTCTGCTCTGTTCTTTCTGTTCCCAGAGTTTTCTTAGTTTGGTAGCTTTGCCCATTCTTCCTGTCTCCCTCTGGCCAATCAGCTTTTTATTAAACCAGTAGGAGGGACAAATATTTACAGCATACCAACATAATCCCACTACATTTCTTCCTTTTTTTCTTTTTAAAACAAGAAGAATCCCAAATCTAATATCCCTTTTTTTTCATTATCTATAACAACTTATAACCAACACTGTAAACAAACACAAACATTCATAATTTGTTTTTTGGGAATGTAGGTATAGTTCTCTAGGCTACTTTCTGCTGAATGGGGGTGTTGGCAATCCCACGGGGATCCAAAGAAATATTTAGGATTATGGACAAGTCTTTAGTGAAGTAGTCTCTAAGGCTGGGTCATCTCAGCCAGTCTCCTTGAAGTTTTGGATGCAGAACTCAGAGGAAACATCAACAGAGGTGCTCTGAAATGCTGAATCATCTGTGCCATCTATTTCCATTGGAGACTTTTCAGGGGGTCTTCTTCGATCAAACTTTATTTTCTTTAACCAGCAATAAATCCACAGCCTCTCGTTTTCTGTGGAAATAAAAAGAAGACCTCATCTCCAAAGTAGCATATCTTTTGATTTCAGATTTAAAGTCAACTCATTTATAAAATATACAGATTGATTGGTTTAATCCATAAACATTTATAAGCAACTGTCTTTCAGCAGCTGTAACTACTTCATTTTCAGCCAAAAAACTTAAAGACAAGACAATAACATACATTATCCAGACACTCATTGTAATTTCCATTTTTACATGGTTTGTTATTTTTTTTACTCTATTTCTTTTTTAAGGACTTTATTTTTTTCTATTCTCTCTCAAGTCTATGTATATTTTTAAACATACTCTAAACCATGTAGAATTTTTTTTCTATTCTGTCTTTACTGTATTATCTCTTATTCTTTTCTGTTTCTAACCACACCTTTGCTTTGCTAGGGTGGCTGACTCCACCTAACTTTCTCTATTTCTTTCTGTTTCTGACCACACCCTTAATCTGCCAAGGTATGGCTAAGGATTAAAGGCTGGGCTAGAGTAGCTGGCTGGTTCCA
Organism: Sigmodon hispidus; assembly: GCA_004025045.1. Lineage (NCBI taxonomy): Eukaryota > Metazoa > Chordata > Mammalia > Rodentia > Cricetidae > Sigmodon > Sigmodon hispidus. The sequence goes on from PVIH01013434.1 coordinate 13,589, forward strand.
CGTAGTTCTTAGTCTAGTTTTAGAGAGCTTAGCTTTTTAGCTGAAGTACTGGTAGAAACCACAATTAACACTCTGGAGAATTTTAGGGTCCATATAATCACCCGGTAAAGCAATGCTGTCTGTTGCTCATAAACTCCATTTAAGTATTTGGCAGCATGGGCTCTTAAAATACTTACAAGTGTTTTGCCTCTAAGGCTGAATTAGGGAGCCTTTTTAAAAAAAAGCCATGCCTTGCTTGCCTCTAGCAAACAGGATTTTCCCAAGAAAATGCTGCTGCTAATATAAGAAGCAGACTTTGACTATGTTTCCTTTTTGTTCAGTATAAACAGAAACTTTAAATCTATCATATGCCACTTGCTCCTTATATTGACTTTTCTGTGAAGTTTCAGGAACTGGCCTTGGTGTAGGTTAATCAGCCATTTTGTAATTTAAGCTCGAACAGCGTGGTGTCTCTGTACTATGACCTCATCAAAGATACAACGTGGAAGCTGCTTTTGGTTCTTATTCTATGCTCTAGCACCCTTTTTAATCTTTCTCCATCTTTATGTCGCTGCATATCCCCCACACTGGGCCACCATTTGTAGTATGAGGTTTCTGGCCTGGTCTGGACTTTCTGGGCTAGCCTCAAGGTTTGAACCCATGGTCCCACAGAATCACACAAATGTTTATATTATTTTTATGCTGATCAGTGTAGGGCCCAGGTATATAAGTTGCTAACTCTTTACTCTTTTTTTATTATTATTTTTATGCTGATTGAGCCAGGGCTAACTCCCTTCATCTGAACTCAACCCATCTTTTTCAGCCATGTGGCTCAGTACCTTTTCTCAGAGCAGCATTTCAGCTTCTTTCCTCTGTGTCTGCTGCCTTCTCCTTGTCATGTCTATGGCAGCTTTCTTTGGAGGCTCTCTGGCATCTCTGTCTGGTGTCTGTCTGATGTCTATGTCTGCTCTGAGATGTTCCTGAGTTTTCTTAGCCTGGTAGCCCCGCCCACACTTCCTGTTTGCCTTTGGCCAATCAGCTTTTTATAGGCGGGACAATATTTATATTACCAACATAATCCCACTACATTTCTCCTTTTTTGCTTTTTAAACCAAGAAGAACCCCCCAAATCTTATATCCTTTTTATCCCATTATCTATAACCAATTATACCCAATACTATAAACAAACACAAACATCCATAATCCATTTTTTCTCTAGGCTACTTCCTGCTGAATGGGGGCATTGGCAATCCCATGGGGATCCAAAGAAAAATTTAAGATTATAGATAAGTCTTTAGTGGAGTAGTCTGTACAACTGGATCATCTCAGACAGTCTCCTTAAAGTTGTTTTGAATGTAGAACTCAGAAGAAACTTCAACAGAGGTGTTCTAAATTGCTGAATCATCTGGGACATCCATTTCCACTGGAGACTTTTCAGGGGGTCTTCCTTGATCAAACTTTATTTTTTTTTAACTGAGAATAAATACACAGCTTCTCATTTTCTGTAGAAATAAAAGTGGCTTATCTTTTGATTTCATTTTTTTTAAAGATTTATTTATTTATTATGTATATAGTATATGGTACCAAATATCCCCATAGATGGTTGTGAGCCACCATGTGGTTGCTGGGAATTGAACTCAGGACCTCTGGAAGAACAGTCGGTGGTCTTAACCTCTGAGCCATCTCTCCAGCCCCTTGATTTCAGTTTTAAAGTCAACTCATTTACCAAATATATAGGCTAGATTAATCCAACGGCACTTATATTTAAATGGCTTTTAGTAGCTTTTACTGCTTCCTTTATAGTCAAAAAACTTAAAGACAAGACCATAATATATAGTATCCATACATTCTTTGTATTTTCCATTTTTACGTGGCTTATTACTATTTCTTCTTTTCTTAAAGGAATTTCTCTATCCTTTTTTTTAATTTTCTTTCTCAAACCTACATATATTTTAAACATACCCTAATCCATTTACAGTTTTTTTTTTAAATGTGTCTTTACTGTAATCTCTTATGTCTTATCTTTTCTGTTTCTGATCACTCCATTGCATGCTAAAGTGGCTGACCCACCCAGCCCTATTTTGTTCTGTTTCTACACACCTTTAATCTGCTAAGATTTGGCTTAAGGATTAAAGGCTTCACTAGTGACTGACTCCACCCAGCTCCCTTTATTACTTTCTGTTTCTGTTCATGCCTTTAATCTTCCACCCAGTTTCCTCTGTTTTTTTGTTTCTGCTCACACCCTTAATCTGCCAAGGTGTGGCACTAAGAATTAAAGACATCACTAGGGTGGCTGCCTGGCTCCACCCAGCTCCTAGTCTAGCTTCATACATTTTAGCTTTTTAGCTAATTATCATACACAATTACCACGCTGTAGAATTTTAGGGTCCATATAATCATCAAGTAAACTGCTACTCATTAACTCCATTTAAGTTTTTGGCAACAAAGCCTCTTAAAAGATATACAAGTGTTTTGTCTCTAAGGCTGAATCAGGAAACTTTAGCTAAAAAAGCCAAGCCTCTGCTAGTTTTCAACAAACATAGCTGATCTAAGAAAATGCTGTCACTACCAAGAACCAATTTTTGACTCTGTTTCCTTTTGTCTGTGAGAAGAGAAACCATAAATCTACTCTAAGTAGCTTATTTCTTATTCCAAGTCTTTTGGGAGACTTAAGGAACTGGCCTTGGTTTAAGCTGCTTGCCTCAGACCCTCCATTTTGACATTCAAAACTCAATACCACTGCATCTCTGTACTTTGACCCACTTCAAAGATACAATTCGGAAGACTCTTTTGGCTCCATTTCTGTGCTCTAGGACTCTATTTAAGCTTTCTCAGCCTTTATGTGGGTGTTTGGCCCACGCTGGAATGCCATTTGTTGTAAATGGTTCTGGCCTGGACTTTCTGTGGCTAGTCTTGGAGGTTCGTCCCTGCAGAGCTGCAGTTTTGCATTCCCACAAAGTCACAGAATCACATAGCCACTTCTATTATTTTTACACTGATTGACCCAGGGCCCAGGCATATAATTTGCTAACCCTTCATCTCAACTCAACCCATCTTGTTCAGCCATTTTGTCAGAGCAGCATTTCAGCTTCTTTCCTCTGTGTCTGCTTCCTTCTCCTTGTTGTGTCTCTGGTGACTCTCTGGAGGCTCTCTGGCATTTCTGTCTGTTGTCTTTCTGGCATCTGTGTCTTAGTGTTTACTCTTGAACTAACCTACTTTTTAATCTTATTCAGCCCTATGGCTTGGTATCTTTTCTCAGCAGCATTTCAACTTCTTTTTTCTGCATCTCCTGGCATCTCTGCTCTGTTCTTTCTGTTCCCAGAGTTTTCTTAGTCTGGTAGCCTCTGGCTAATCAGCTTTTTATTAAAACAGTAGGATTGACAAATATTTACAATGTACCAACATAATACCACTACAATGGTGCTGAGAATTCCAGGTTCTCAGGAAGGACAGTTATCCCTCCAGCCCCTGAACTGTTTTTAAAATGGTGTCACTTTTGTTGATCATTGTAGGCATGCTATGAGCTACAAGAATTGTTTAATGTTGGTAGTTGACATTTGTTTCTCATTACTATAAATTTGACATTCTAATTTTTATTTTATTATGGTTGTACTTGACAAGATGAAAAACAACCTTGCAGTGTTGACATTTTTCTCACTTTTAAACAAAAATGCCGAAAATAAAAATGTGAAAACTGAGGTATTCCTGTGTGCTAAACCCTTTGAACCTGTAGATTGAAGTGATGAAAGGAAATGTGAAGTCACGCCTTCAGATCTATTACCAGGAACTGGAGAAGTTTAAAGCTCGGTGGGACCAGCTGAAACCTGGTGATGATATAATTGAAACTGGCCAACAAAGTACTCTGGATCAAAGTGCAAAGTCTATAAAGGAGAAAAAAATTGAGTTTGATGATCTTGAACTCATAAGAAAAAAGCTAGTGTAAGTTTTTTTTTTTTATTCATGATGCTTATTTTGGAACATTTGATGCCTTTATACATGGCTTCTTAGCTGTAATAATAGCTGTTGTTTAACACCTTTCTTCATAAACTCCAGAAAATTTAAGACTACAAACAATCTGTTATACCCTTGCATTTTTAAGATCTGTAGTTGAACTGTATAAGGACATTAAGATAAATTCCAAAAGAACTCATGAGAGATTAGGACATTAAATTCACTCATAGACTGTAATATTTATTGTTTTTATTCCATCCCATTTAAAAATGGGGTATTTAATTTTAAGAAAAAATATTCTTAATGCCTTTTTTAAAAATGAATCTGGTGTTGGGAGATGAGCAGTTTTTAAGCATGTGGATATATTTGAATCTTTAATTGTCCCACAGAGTTGGGGCATGGGCTATGCATCTGTAGCCCCAGTTCTTGGAGTACATAGGCAGGGATATTGCTCAGTCCAGTGAGAGAAGAATAGAGGATGGTAGAAGAGGGTGTTTGACACACTTCTCTGGTGGTACACACACACACACACATACACACACACACATACACACACACCAAGAATCTTGTCAAATAAGTAATAGGACAAGTAGGAGAAATGTTGCTGACTCATCTTAATGGCCACAGTAAGTGTTGATTTGTGCAGTGTTTTACAAATGGCCTATGTGGATAAATGTAGCCCTAAGATGAGTGTCTAGACATTTTCTATCACACCTATTAAATGGTAGTATACCTATTAGATTAAGAATGTTTTATAGTCAACTGAGAAGATATTTTATCAGATTAGTTTATAGATGTATAATGCAAGTATTTACATGTTTATTATAAACATAGAAATATCTTTATATGTACTGTCTTAATATGATATCTTTGAAAAAGTGCCCATACCATGAGTAAAGTAAAACTCTCAAAGTAGGCAGTGGTTCCTGTGTATTTCAGCTACAGAATGGCTAAGTCAATTATCTGACAGTTTTTTTTTAAATAAATTCAATATTTTGATATTTATTTTTATAGTGATGACTGCCATCATTTTGGACTAGAAGAGCCTAACTTCTCTCTGGCATATAGCATCTCTAAGGACATTGAGAGCTGTGCACAAATTTGGGCTCTTTATGAGGAGTTCCAGCAAGGTCTTCAGGAAATGGCCAATGAAGATTGGATTACTTACCGGTTTGATTTTAAAACAATATTTAGGTTCTTATAATTTGCTTGTTTTTGGAGGAAGTGTGAATTTTCATATGATTTTATGCTTTTTTCTAGGACTAAGACCTATCTATTTGAGGAGTTTTTGATGAGCTGGCATGACAGGTTGAGGAAGGTGGGAGAACATTCAGTCATGACAGTGAAGTTGCAATCAGAAGTTGACAGATACAAAGTAAGGTTGTTTTCTTTATTCTGATACTTGAAGAAGATGTTTTGAGCCATTGTTTATCTTTTTAATTATTTACTGTCTGAACCATAATTTAAATTTGTTTCTTAATTAAGTTATTTTCTAGATGAAAAAAGGGAAATAACATAAATTATGAAAATTATATAGTTCTGCTACCAAGTAGAAAGCAATGTAACTATGGAATTTAAAGTTTTTTGGTTTGTTTCTTTGTTTCATTTATTTTTTTCAAGTGACAGGTTTTCTCTGTGTAGCTCTGACTGTGTTGAAACTCACTTTGTAGTCCAGGTTAGCCTCCAACCTGGACATAAGCCTTCTTCTGTGTCTCAAGTGCTAGGATTAAAGGCATGTGACCCTACTGCCCTGACTAGTTTTTGTTTCTGTATCAATAAGGGATTATACATAGAGTTTTGTCTAATAATGGGGATTAAACCTCTGGCCAGACATATGCTGTACCAACTGAGCTATATCCCAGTAGGATTTGTTGTTAATGTTAGAGTGTTTGTGTGTACCAGAAAGCAGGGGTATATGCTATTATGTTTTAAGATATATTAAACTACAGATGTAATGTACATTTGTTTATTGAAATTTTTAAAAAGAACTTTATATAATTCTATTTAAGACTGATTATAAGATTATAAAATAGCAGTCATTAAAAATCACTGATGAACTGCATTAAGATGAACGTGAATAACTTGTATTTTGCAAGGACATGAGCATATTTTGTGAGTCTGCTCTTTATTCTCTTTTTTTTTTTGTAACAGGTTATAATTCCAGTTTTGAAGTATGTGAGAGGGGAGCATTTGTCTCCAGACCACTGGCTTGACCTTTTTCGTCTGCTTGGTCTTCCTCGAGGGACCAGTCTAGAGAAATTATTGTTTGGTGACCTTCTCCGAGTTGCTGATACAATTGTGGAGAAAGCCTCACACCTTAAAGTGAGCTTGCACTCTGCTAATTCTTTCCATTCAGCATCTCTTGTTCCTGTAACCCTAACCCTAACCCTAACCCTTGTTCCAGAATTCATGGTTGGTAATGCATTGTACCTCTGTGGGCTGTCAGAGGAGGTTACAGAAACATCAGTGGAGGCCTTTAGGAGGGAAGATGTGAACTGTTAATACTTCTTTAAAGAAGGAAGTCAGCTGCATGAAAAATGCTAGCACGTAAGTCATTTCACATGCAGTGTGCTTACATCATGCGCAATACTGTAAGCAGAGACTAAGAGGTCAAGAGGCCCTGGAGGTAAACTTTTAACCAGATGGTTACCAACCATGCCTGAAAAATGTCTCAAGGAAAATGAGACTGCACAGTTGTAGGGGGATATTTGAACACACTGTGAACCCCAGTTAGCATTTGCAATTATGAAATAAAATTAACTTTGGGTCAGGAGACTGAGTCAGCAACTAGTTGACAGAAAGTAATTGTAGAGCATCAGAGGCATCTTGAAAAAATAGATGCACCAGAAGTAGTAAGGAGGGATTTTGGATTTTTTTTTTTTTTAGTGGGGGAGGTTTGTTTTGTTTTGTTGGAGCAGAAGGATGTATGTACGTGCAATCCAGGAGGTAAGTTAGTTGCTACTAAACCTTTCTGAGCTTTTAGATTTTCACCTCAGCCTTTGACTCTCGAGTCTTATAAATAGAATGATAGAGATTTAGTTAAAATATGCTGTGAGGACAGATTTCCTACCTTGCTGTGACCTGAGTGGCCAGGCCACTGCTAGGGAAGCAGGGTGGTAACTGTGGAGACGAAATTGCTGGTAAAATAGCAGTAGAGTAAGATGCAGCCATTGTACCAAAGATAAAAGAATATACAGTTTTGTTGGGAGCTGTCTATTATGTTAGTGATAACATAGTGATAAAACAGGATGCTTTTGATGCTTTATTATTTTATCTCCTATAAAAATGTAAACTTTATGTGTGTTAATAATCATAAAACATGCTTGTTAATCTGTGAGTTTATAACATGATTCTTGCACAGTGATAGTTGTTAACCACATTAGATACAAAATAATTTATAGTAAGGTTTCCATGATATTCTGATTGTTCTAGTCTTTGGCCAACTTTCAGTTGTGGATGCTTGATCATTTTTTCTTGTTTTATTTTCTAGTTGCATGGACCTTGTGCTCTAAGTGTGTGTTGTATGTGTACACCCATGAACGTGCATGTGGAAGCAAGAATACTGGTGCCAGCTGTCTGTCCTTTAATGCTGGCTTCCCTCATATTGTGTGACAGGGTCACTTGTTGAATTTGGGTAGGCTGGCTGTACAGAAGGCCTCAAGGGATCGTTCTGTCTCCACAAGGGATCCCTTCTGTGTTGCTGTTACAGATGTGTGCTGCTATCCCTTGCCTTTATGTGGGTGCTGGGCATTTTATCTGCTAAGCCCTAGACCCCTTCTTCAGACATGAGCAACATAAGGCAGAAGGTTGTATATATTTGATCATGTGAACATGAATGCTTAATATCTAATATGCCTGACACAATATCCATTATTTTCTAGGATTGCATGTTAAGATGTATCTAACTTTTTCCTAATAGTGAAAATTCACATAATAGTTTTATAAAACTACTTGTGTGTATGAATACATATGTATGTATATGATTGTTTTTGTTAGAGTTCAGATTGAGACAGTCTTATGCAGTCTTAGCTGGCCTTAACTGTGCTGCTGAAGAGGACATGGAATTTCTCAATCCTCCCAAGGACTAGGATTACAGGCGTGGACCACCAAAACCCACTATAGTATATTTCTTATGATTTTTTTTATGGGATAATTAATTTTGAAATAGCAAGTATTAATCTTTTATGTTAACAGGATTTAAATAGTCGGGCACAAGGGGAAGTTACCATCAGAGAAGCTTTGCGTGAACTTGATCTGTGGGGAGTTGGAGCAGTGTTCTCATTGATTGATTATGAAGACAGCCAGAATCGAACTATCAAGCTGATTAAAGACTGGAAAGACATAGTGAACCAGGTTGGAGATAATAGATGCCTTCTTCAGTCCTTAAAAGATTCTCCATATTACAAAGGATTTGAAGATAAAGTATCAATTTGGGAAAGAAAACTTGCCCAGTTAGATGAGTACCTGCAGAATTTAAATCATATTCAGAGAAAATGGGTGTATTTGGAGCCTATTTTTGGCCGTGGAGCTTTGCCTAAAGAACAGACTCGCTTCAATAAAGTTGATGAAGATTTTAGGTTAGTACAACTATGTAGACATAGGCATATGGAGACATTTTACTTACATTGTAAAGTGCTTAGTATACACTTTTACATCCCTGGGGTCCTGAGTGTACTCAGTCTGTCTTTGTACTTAGCCCTTCTGCAGTGCTGATTTTCTTTTGCAGGGATTTCTTTCTGAAGCACTTTGGTCTGGTATGTGTCTTTCCCATCCTTGATATATGTACTTACATGATGCTTCATTTATTTTCTGTATGGCAGGAAGCCTCCCTGAGGATTATGGAAGGCCTCTGTCATCTTCCCAAGTGGTAGAGTCATTTCTTTCTGTTTGTTGAGATCTTGCATACATGTCCAGCTGATGCTTTTTTTTCTAAGCTTTAAAACTCATCCTCAGGCTTTGGGTGAAACTAGTTCTCCAGCTGACAGCCAGCACCATTTACTAGTGTTATTTCTTGTCCTGCTTCACTAAATTCTGAGGGCTGGCTGCTTCTAGTAGGACGTATGGCTGATTTTGGTGTCTTTTTCTCCAATCCCAAGTTAGTTATTAAGTCTGTGTTCTCATTTTACATCTTTTAGCTCTTACATAGCTGCTACATTAGCCTTCTGACTTGGTCTTAAAGTTTTTTACATGTTAGCAAGAATAATCATTTAAAATGAAGTTTCTTTATTTTTAAAATTATATTACTGTAATTAAACTGTACATGCATGGTGATCCATTGCACTGAGGAGAAAGCATGCAAGTATGTTCCTTGCTATTCTTCCAGCCTCTGCTGCTCTCCTTTAGTGTCTTAGGTACATGTAGCTCTTTCCCAGGGCCTCAGCTGTAAACTCTTCCTCTGCTTATTCATCATGTATATCTCAGCTTGGATTACTTCCCCAAATAAGGCTTACATTGTACATTGTCCTGTTAGTCACTGTGCCAATACTTTGTATCTTTTCTTCCTGGTGTTTATTATACTTGAGTATTTTAAGATATTAACTTAATTTCCTGTCCTAGTTCTAGGACATAGGACTTAATATTTACTGAATGAATAAAGAGGATTTGTAATATTTGATGATAAAATTTCAATGACATTAATTTATAAATGTTCTTAATTTGAAACATGTAAATATTTTTATTTAAGGCAGAAACCTTAAAATAAATGTGACAATAATTTTTGTTTTGTAGATCAATAATGATGGACATCAAGAAAGACAATAGAGTCACCACATTGACTACTCACGCAGGAATCCGAAATGCTCTGCTGACAATACTTGATCAGCTTCAAAGATGTCAGAAATCCTTAAATGAATTTTTGGAGGCATGTCTGGTTATTTTAAGCTTTAATAAATTGTAATATATTCAGTATCTTAATTATTGAAAAGAGACAAAAACTTTTTCTTCATTTTTCTTTTCATTAGGAAAAACGATCAGCATTCCCAAGATTTTACTTTATTGGCGACGATGACTTGTTAGAAATCCTGGGCCAGTCCACTAACCCGTCCGTGATTCAGTCTCATCTGAAGAAACTGTTTGCTGGTAGGAATTTGTCAACAAATACTGAGTTTTAACTGTCTTCCAAGTATAATGTTATGCTGTTTACTAAACACAGTTCAAACCCCCAACTTTGAGCAATTGGCATAGCGAGTAAGTTAATAAGTACAATATGCACTGTGTGACAGTGTAGTGCAATAAGGATGTTTATGAGGGACTTGAGCTCAGTTTTGGAACGTCATGAACAAAATGATAAAATCTGAAAGTTATAGGTGTCAACTAAAAGGAAGGTCTCTAGGCAGAGGGCAGAGGCTGCACAAGGCTGGAAAGTAGAGGATAATACTGAGGTTGAGGTTAGGGGAGAAAGAACATGAGGTTGAGAGTCCCAGAGAGACTTAAAGGTGCATTTAAAGCTGTGATCATCTGTATAGTGGCAGATGAGCAATAGGAATGATCACTCAGTGAAAAATGAGTGCCTTTTGCTGTGAGTCACTTTAGTTGGGCATTTTGGCAAATTAATAAGCTTCTTTAGAAAGTAATGACTAACTTTTCTTTGATACTTTATTTGGAAAAGAGCTGTATTTTCAAATTGACTTTAAACGTACTTTAAACCATTTTTATTTTATAGTCAGATCAGCAAACTACAGCCCATGTGCTTAGGCTATCTTATTATACTTTTAAAATAAGGTTTGATTAAAACATAATCATGCATGGCTATGGTTGCCTTTTTGTTCTGAATTCTGAGTTATCCTTGGCAGAAAAACTAGCCCATAAAAACCTCAAAACTCTGCCTTCTCCTTTATGATAAACTTTTCAGTGCCTATGAATCTGAAACTGTACATGTGTTCTCTATATTCACTACACTTGTGTAGCCACTACTTTAAGATACAAAACATTTCCAATAGCCCAGAGAATTTGCTCATGTTGTTAGTCTTCCTCCTAACAACATGACAGGCAGTCACTGTACAGACCAGTTTCTGACATTTTAAGAACTTTATGTAAGTAGAATCATCCCCTTGGTCCCCACTCCCCACTTTAGGGTTACATTCATATGTGTGATACACTAGATTAAATAGCCAGAAAAAGGGTCAGGTCCTAGAACTTGCTGCACAGCTATTGGTAATGTGCATCTTAGCTACTCATTTGTAGGTGGCTTTTGGCTTAGAATGATGGTTATATCATACCTAGAGCTGCTGAATACATTCTTGTTGGGCTGATGCCATGGAGTTTATCTATTTCCTCAGTGTCTTTGGAATTATTTCTACTTTGCCTGTTCACCTTGTGACCTGTTGGTTATTTCTCATTTTCTGACATGACTAAAGCTATTTCTTGCTAATGAATTTATCTATTTATTGTTTGCACTTTTGGATTATTTCAGTTTTGGGTCAAGATAACTAAAATTTTTGTGAACTTCCAGACATATTTCTGGAATATATATATATATATATATATTTAAAAATAGCTAAGTATTTAGCTAAAGTAAATGTTTATTTAGGCTTTGTGTGAAACTTTCTAATCATAGTCCAAAGAGATTGTGATATTTTGTTTACTGCCCAGATTGTATGAGAGTTAAGAATTTTGATGGACTTATGTGTGTTAGTTGATTAGAGTACCTAAAATTCTTCCTAGTAAATGATGAAAACGAATGAATAAACATAAATATAAGCCAGGTATCTATTTCAACAGTAGAATGATCAGCAAATGTTGTTGTGGTTAGATGTTAATGCAATATTTAAAACTAGTAATAAGAATACCCAGTGAAAGTATTTTTTCCTTCATTAAGACATTTAAATACAACAGCTACTACTATATCTGTTATGTCATGTACATTATAATCCTGTTGTATGTATTTGAGTATATAACATATATGGTGGTTGTAGTGGGGTGTGTGTGTTTATATAGCATATTCATCAATATTCTTCAATTCTTTGTTTTTATATTGGTGCTTTCAATTAGATTATTAAGTGTGCCATGCTGAGGATGTAATCCAGAGCCTTGTGCTTGATGGGATAGTGTGCACCCAACTGTACCCTTAGCCCAAGTGTTGCTTTTGTGTTGTAGGCATTAACAGCGTATGCTTTGATGAGGAATCAAAACATATAACTGCAATGAAGTCTCTAGAGGGAGAAGTTGTACCTTTTAAGAATAAAGTTCTCCTATCAAATAATGTAGAGGTGAGCAGTTTTATTTCATGAAATGAAGCATATGGAATTTATATTAATTAATTGAGTCAGCTTGTAAGGTAAAATTAGTTAATTTAGGTCTTTTAGGAAACTCATCCCTTATCTTCAAAAATGTTTGGCCTTGTGAGCTCCCAAAAGTTGTGGTATTAAAATGAATGGACTTTTAGTTTTTGTTATTATTATTATTTTAATATTTAGTGTAAATTGGTGTCTTGCCTGCAAGTATAACTATGTAAGAGTGTCATATCTTGGGATTACAGATAGTTGCTTGCTGCCATGTGGATGTTGTAATCAAACTCAGGTCCTTCTGAACAGTCAGTGCTTTTAACCGCTGAGCCATTTCTCCAGCCCAACTTTTAGTTTTTGAAATACAACATTTAATTCTATAAATAACTTTAGTTCTGGAGTAAAAGAGCCTGGGATATTAATCTTAGCTATGTATTGTGCAGCTCCATGACTAAGAGGCCATTTTCTTACAGGGAAATGGGAATCTTAACTCTTGTTACAAAGATAATGTTTTGAAAATTATATCGAATACTTGGCTTTAAATGCTTGTGAAACATTTAGTAAGTCTTAGTTTTTTAACCTAATGAATTGACTGGGCTCCTTTGGATATTTTTGCATAAATGTTTATATAATAACAGTCAGTGGTACTCATTATGGCCCCAGGTGTGAGTGTTCACATTCAATGTTGTCTCAAGAAGTGAAAAGAAACAAAACAAAACTTTTTTCCACAAATTATTTAAATAATAAAGATTCATACATCACACAGTGCATTTGAAGAGTGTGGTCTCTAAGAATTCACAGCCCTCTGCACTACAAGAATGTGATTAGGCATTGACTTTGTTTCCTGACTCCTACATATTATTTCCTCCTTTCACTCTCAGGCATGGTTGAATGATTTGGCTTTGGAAATGAAGCAAACCTTGAAACAGTTGTTGAAAGAATGTGTTACTGCTGGGCGGAGTTCCCTAGGTGCAATAGACCCATCTCTATTCCCTTCTCAGGTGAGAGGACTGTGTCTGGGATGTGGTAGGCATGGGACAGCTGCTTCAAATAACTGATGAAGGACTTATATCTTTAGTCCAGTACTTATCAACAATACATATTTCTTTAAAAATTTGTGTCTTCTTCCCTCAACCTTGAAAGGAGGATGAAGTGCATAGCAACAGACTATTTGCAGGTTCCATCACTTCCCTGGGGGTGGGATGATTTAGGACAGCAGCTGGGCAGCAGCTGATGTCCTGCCTCAGGTGATGAATCTCCATCCTCATGGAAGAGTAGGGTTTGTACCACTGCTGCCCCATTTCTCTGCCCTTCTCATGTGGTCATCTCAGACACTGGAGCTGGGAGGAATTAGTTGAAATACACCCTGAGCTGGAGTACTGGCTGGGAACCTCAAAGCTAGACCCACAGGATGGTTTATAGCATTGTCTGCAAATCAGTGGTCACAGCCATGTATACCTGTAGCACTGGACCCTAGATATAATACCTATATTCCTTGTTCTAGGATGTAGAGTGATGGACTGGTGATGACTGTGTTCAATGTGCTGCTTTGGATAGGGTCTGCCAGATCCATGTTAACTTGTCTTTAATGGTCTAGCTCTTAGATAAGCATCGGTATGTAGGCTTGTTCTCATGCATTAATGTATTCTTGCTACCAAGCCTGATAATTTGAGTTTGATTTCTGTAGCCACAGGGTGGAGAGGAAGAACTAACTTGTCAGAATTATTTTCTGAACTGCACATGTGCTGTGGTATACACACATGTTATGAGTATGGACAATAGTGTTTTTTAAAAACAGGATGGAAGTTATAGCAGAGGATCTGTCCCTAGCCTCTCCAATCCAAATAACTTTGATTGGTTTTTCCTGAGGACTTAAAAACAGTAACACTGGGATTCTATTTCAAATCCTTTAAGATTGTTTGAAATTAGTCTTTGTCTTTAATTTTTTATAGTTCTGGAACTGGTACTGAAGTAGAGTTTGAAAACTAGGTTTAAGTTTTAACATTTTTAGTAATAGTTTAAACAAAAACAAGGATGTGTATGTTAAGGACCAGTAGTTGATACCTGGGCATTAGAAGTTACATAGAAGCATAGACTACAAAATGACTTGGTATCTTTTAAGTACTGACTGCCTTAATATATCTAAAACATTAAGCGAAACCAGGATATCATTTCATATGGAAAAACTTTTTCTTGGCAGATACACACACACATGTTTGTATATATGATAACTATTGCTATCATTCTTTATATTACAATGTGAACATGGAAAATGATAGCCAGCCCATGTTGATTTTTAATCATTTTGTGTTTTGTTTAGTAATATAGGTATGTGTTTGTAGGACAAAGAAGTACTGGAAGGGCTTTATCCACATTAAAAGTAATTTTTCTTATTCTTTAACAGATACTGTGTTTGGCAGAGCAGATCAAGTTTACTGAAGATGTAGAAAATGCCATCAAAGACCACAGCCTCCACCAGATCGAAACACAACTGGTAGCTAAGCTAGAGAGCTATACCAGTGTGGACACGAGCTCCGGGGACCTAGGGAACTCAGGTATGGAGGGCTTCATGCCCACTGGCCTTAAAGGTTTCTTTCTTTTCCCCCCCTCCCCTCCCCTCCCGTCCCCTCCCGTCCCCTCCCCTAGTCTCTCTTTCTTTTTCTTTTTCTCCTCTCCCTCTCTTCTCCCTCCTTCTCTCCTTTTCTCTCTCTCTTTCTTTCTTCTTGGTTTTTTTAAGACAGGATTTCTCTGTGTACCTTGGCCTTTATTTTGAAATTGTTCTGTAGACCAGGCTGGCCTCTAACTCAGAGATCTGCCTGCTTCAACCTCCCACATGCTGGGATTAAAGGTGTACACCATGCTTGGCTTATACTTAACTTTCTATCTTGTACTCAAAATCATTATGTACTACTTGAGGTGGAACGTTAGCCATGCTACTCACAGGAGAACAGAGGACAGTGACCAAGTGGGCTTGCTCTTTTCTCTTGGGTTTTCTTTTTGAGAGAAGGATTTTCCCTCAAATTTTGGGAGAAGATACTTTGTTGCTGGAGTTTTAGGCCTTTCTGGGTCTCAGATGTCAGTGCTTTAGGGCATTGAGAGACATTTCCTGCTTGTCACACTTTTAGCTAGAAGCCTGTTAGAGTCTGTTCTGTCTCAAGCTGGACTTGTGATGATATGGCCTGGGACTCCTGAGGATGTCAGAGGAGCAACATCAGAGGAAGAAGATAACTTTCCCATAGGTTCCTGCAGTTATGATTCTGTCCTCAGCTCCAGTTTGCCTGCTGTCCCTTAATTTTGGAGCCATGGGAGCCATTCCATGTAGGGTGCTTGCTGCGTTTAGAGGAAAGAGGAATGCTGCCTTTCTTGGGCTCCCCTGTCTGACTAAATTTTATGCCTTTTAAAAAGTTTCGCTATTTCTTGTTGACTGCTGGGTTTATATGACTTATTTTATGACAGTATTGTAGGAAATCTTGAAATCACCATTTAGAATCTTGACATAGCATATGTGTATATAGGATACAACTCACATTAATGTGTCTTTTTTAAAATTTGTAGAATCAGGCATTCTGGAGCTTAAGCTTAAAGCACTAATTCTTGATATTATTCATAATATTGATATTGTGAAGCAATTAAACCAAGCTCAAGTTCATACAACTGATGACTGGGCATGGAAGAAACAAGTTAGATTCTATATGAAAAGTAATCATACATGTTATGTTCAAATGGTGGATTCTGAACTTCAGTATACATACGAGTACCAGGTAGGACTCTTTGTAGAAGCATTTAATTTTTTGGAGGGGGAGGGTAGAAACTGTTTAAATTGGAAGACATAATTACTTTTATTTCACTATTATTATTATTATTATTATTATTATTACTGTCTTTTGTGTCTGAATTTGCAAGGTGCTGTAAAAGAAAAAGTAAAACATCATTCTACTTAAAAAATTTTTTACATTGTCTTTGTCATCAAATTCTCTGAGATGTAACTTTCCCATGAGAGATACTCATGTTGAATTTCAGATTATTCTTAATTCAAGAGAGTTGTATATAGACAGCTCCAATAAAGTGTTGGGGCTTGTGTGTCTTTCCACATAGCACTGTGATCTTAAATGTTATTGAACCTGTTAGCTAATCATTTCAGTTTGCAAGGAAAAAAATTTTAAGATAAAAGATCTAATTAATAAATTTATTCCAAAAAAATCCAGCTGTATGCTTTGTGCTTTTTGTCTATCATTTTGACTCAGTTATTGCTATAATCATGTTGAGGGGAAGCTAGCTGCCTTGTGCAAAGAAATGACAATACATCCTATACTTGACTGAAGGAGCTGGAGCGTCTTCTTCCTATAGCATAGAAAACTTGAGAATCACTTTCTAAATTAATCAATTTCGTTAGAATTTTAAAGATTATTTTTTACTTTGAGGACTCAGGAAGTAAATTATGTGAATTAAGGAATACGAAGTGACATATTTGCTGTGTAATACATATTTGGAACTGTCTGTCTTCAGCATTGTCTTTGTGTCCTAATTCAGAACGAAAAAGACTATTTGGAAACTTGACCCTGGTTAAGTCTTTCAGGCCATAGTGAGATGTATTCTTAGGAAATACTGAAGTTTTATCCCAGGTTTTTTCTGTTTTTTAAATATATTTCACTAAGCAAATTTTGCATGTCTTCTGTGCTAAACAATTAAAACTGTGCATTGTGTGTGAGGCTTTTAACTGCACGGAGTAGAGCATGAGTGCTGACCCCCTCCTTCTCTTCACAGGGTAACGCCCCGAAGCTGGTTTATACTCCACTCACTGACAAATGTTACCTAACCCTGACTCAAGCCATGAAAATGGGACTAGGAGGGAATCCCTACGGACCTGCCGGAACTGGGAAAACTGAGTCGGTGAAGGCGCTAGGTGGACTTCTTGGGAGACAAGTTTTAGTTTTTAATTGTGATGAGGTATAAACAATAAGTATAAAAACATACTGTGTTAAATGTTTGTGTTATTTTCTTGTGTATGTATATGGAAGATTTTTGTTTTCAAATCACTGGCTGACTAATGGTGATGCCTTGCTTTATTGTCTATGAAGACCACAAACTCCTGGGCCTGTGTGGTCATCCTGCCACAGTACCTCAGTTGCCAGGTATTATAAGCATACATTACCATGCCCATGCTCAGCTTAAAATCATTCTAGTTTTAAATGAACTAAATTTAGCTTGAATTGACAAGGTGTTGTGAGATTGCACACAGTATACTTCTCAAACTTCACTAAGGAAAATTATGTGAAGAAACAGTATAAAATGTGTAATGAATGTTTGTGGTACACCAGAAAAAAATTGCTTAGTAAGAGCAATATTAAATGAGAAAACCAAACCAAACAAAACCAAAAAAGACTGAAGTGAATTCTTATGCTTGTGTGTCTGTATTCTTGGGAGACCACTTTTCATGAAACTGTCCTGAATTTTGAAGAAGTAGCTTATTAATTCCCCCCCCCCATGTAGCCCATGTTGAAATAGCATTCAACCATTATTCTTTACCAGTCTCCAAGGGCTAGGATTACAGGCATGCACCACTATTATTGCCTTAATTTTTATTTAAAAAACAAAGGAGACATTGAGGAGTAAAATGGTTAGTTTATCAGTTTACTTATACAACATAACAAATTATTACTAGAACTAGAGATTTTCATCATTTTAAATGAAAATTATTTTTATTTTTTAGGGTATTGATGTGAAGTCAATGGGGCGAATATTTGTTGGTTTGGTGAAGTGTGGGGCCTGGGGTTGCTTTGATGAGTTCAATAGATTGGAAGAAGCTGTACTGTCAGCTGTTTCCATGCAGATCCAGACCATTCAAGATGCTTTGAAGAATCACAGAAGTGTATGTGAACTGCTTGGCAAAGAGGTAGGGGATACCTCATGACTTGGCTTTACTTCTGCACTGGTCTCTGAGCATTGCTGCCTCTACTCTGTGACCTATGTGACCACCTTTGTATCTCTGAAATGGTTCTATCGCAGCGTATATTGTACTTTAGTGTTCTGTCTCATTTAACATTCAGTGCAGTCTTTGAATACAACTACTTCTATTCTGCTTTGTGGATGAAGAAACCAAGACTTGATAACAAGTGTAGGGATCTTTGATTTGAATCAAAGTTTGTCTAATTCTGAAAGCTTCTATTTTTAATCACTATTTGACATGAGTTCCATAGACATTAGATTGAGTTAACTACTCTTAAACTTATGTTCTTTGGAAATTTATTATGAAGGCAATCCATTATAATAGAGTGAGTTCCTGAGCTGTTCACTATGTATTACATATGGATGTGCTTAGTATATTGGAGGCCACTTTTTTGGATATGTGTAGAAACTGTATTATGATAAAATTTCTCTTTTTAAAATCTTTGCTGTTTATATTATAAATTACTATTTCAGGTAGAAATAAATTCTAATTCTGGAATTTTTATCACCATGAATCCTGCTGGAAAAGGTTATGGAGGAAGGCAGAAACTCCCAGATAATCTTAAGCAGCTTTTCAGGCCAGTGGCAATGTCTCGTCCAGATAACGATCTCATTGCAGAAGTGATTCTGTATTCAGAGGGCTTCAAGGATGCTAAAGAACTAGGCAGGAAGTTGGTTGCCATTTTCAACCTATCTAGGTGGGTTCTCCCATTTTAATATTCACACTTTCTGTCCCTAGTGATTTGTTTGTATTTTTATATTTTTCTAGTTTATGTGGTGAGCTTGTTGGTCTTTTCATTAAAGTGTAGATATGACATTTTTTTTAAAGCTTTATTATTTATTTATTTATTTGCCTTGGTGTTTGCCTGGAACTGGAACTACAGACAGTTGTTAACTGCCATGTGGGTGCTGGGAATCGAACCTGGGTCCTCTGGAAGAGCAGAGGGTGCTCTTAACCGCTGAGCCATCTCTCCAGCCCCTAGATATGACATTTTATTGTAAGTAGTAATAAAACATCTGTATTAAAACTGTTCTTTTAAAAATATTTTTATTTCTTCAAGACAAGATTTCTCAGTGTAGCTTTGGCTCACCTGGAACTCACGTATAAACCAGGCTTGTCTTGAACTCACAGAGATCCACCTGCCTTTATCTCCCTAATGCTGGGATTACAGATGTTTATTGTGAGATATTGCTTTTGTACCCTGTAAACATTTGTCATTGTAAATATTGGTTTAATAAAATGCTGATTGGTCAAGTAGCAAGACAGAAAGTAGAGGCAGGGCAACAAGACTAGTAGAGTTCTGGGAAGTGGAAGAACAAAGCAGCAGATGCCAGTGAGATGCAGAGGAAGCAGAATGAGATTGCTGCACTGAGCAAAAAGGTACCAAGACATATGACTGAGCATAAGTAGAAACATGGGTTAACTTAAAGGATAACAGTTAGCAGGTGATGATCCTGAGCCGTAGACCAACCAGCTTGTAATTAATATGAGCCTTTGTGTGATTATTTGTGACTGCATGTCTGGACCTTGGGGCAAGGATTAGTTAGAAACTTCTGACATCACCACCTGGCAAAACTTCTCTTTTTTAATTGTCATTAACTTGATGTTTTTCTTCACAATGTTTATATGTGCCACTCAGTCTAAATTGTTTTTTGTCACACTACTTTCCAGCTGACCACTCAGAAGCTACAGCTCTATAAAGAATGTCTCCATGTTTCATTTGTAGTATTATATGTTATTTTTTAGCTTCCAGGACATCCAAGAATTCTGATGTAATCCTAAATAATAGGGAAGTAGGGTGTGTTAAGTGGGGAGTAAGCCGGGCTACCAAAGATTTTGTGAGGACAGGAATAGCTGCTTGTCATTGCTCTTCATGATGAGCTTAGCATATTCCTTGTGATTCTCCTATCAGCTGCTTCCTTGTGTGATTATTTTCTTGTATAGGTTATCAATAGTCTAGTAATAATTTCTACAGCTCAGTCTACATGTCTTTGGATGTGATGCTAAAAGTAATTTCTTGCAAAATTACACTGTTTTACATCTTTACTTCAGGGAACTTTTGACACCCCAGCAGCATTATGATTGGGGTTTGAGAGCTTTGAAGACTGTTCTGAGAGGAAGTGGGAATCTTCTGAGACAGTTGAAGAGAAATGGCACAAAACAAGATGGTATGATTGGTTATCTAATTAAAATACTTAATTTTAAAAATATGCTTTAGTTTAGAAGTTTGTATTACTGAAAGGTTGTCAATACAATGTAGACAGTTTCTGTAAGCCTTGCCAAGTTTTGTCTATTTTTAACATTTTAGAGTAGTGTGGTATACTTATGTCAATGAATTGAGTAGTTTTACTGTGTTTTCTTTTTTTCTTTTTGAATTAGAGTTTCTAAATTATTCTGATTTTTTTCCTAATTATAACCAGATATCCTACAAGAAAATTTAAGGGTACATTGCATATGAAGTAGTAATGATATGTAAAAGCATTATCAAAGGCACTTGCTTTTAAAATTAATGTTTATAGAATCAGAGGTTCTGATGTATGCCTGTAATTCCAGGCTAAGGCAGGAAGACTTGGTTCTAGGCCAGTCAGGGAAACATGGTGAGATTCTGCATCAAAACAAAGCAAACCCAACCCCAATGTAGGAATCTACCCTCAAGTTTTTGGAAATGTTCAGTGTTCCGTGGAGCATGAGCCTTTGTTAGCATAGTTGTTGAAAATGCATCATGGTGTTTTTTTATTCCAGTAGACAAAGGCAGTATATGTGATAAGATCAGGCTTCTAGTGGGAAGAAGGCAGAAGCATGTATTCTTGTCATGTCTTGTCACTAGATAACCTGGCATGGCATTACTTGGGATGTTGGCTTTCTTCCTTTGCTGAAGATGATGCTTGCCAATCTTCTCTACTAAAATTGTGATTTCCCTGTTTCCTACTTTTTGGCTAAAAAACTGTCACTAAGTCTATCTCACCTTCAAAGAGAGGCAGTGAAGGTCAAGCTCTGCCTCTCACCCTGGGCATGAACTGCTTCCACCATTGCAGTTTCTGTAAAGGTTTTTCCCTTCCTCAATCATGGGCAGCAGGAACACTTCATATCAGCATGTACTTAGATTGTACTTGGCTCATAGAAAGCAAAAGCAAATGTTATTTTCCCATCTACACAGAATAAATGACCCTGTGTCCATGGATGTATACCTTCCAGAGAGGTGGGGTTTTCATCTTCTTCAGGTTTCTATTAAAAATAAAGTTAAAAAACTGCACAATCAAAGGAGAAAATAATTCACAATAAAAACAAATTTAAGCAATTTCTGTTCTGATGCAGCTATATAGAAAGTGCTAGAAGGAAAACTTTAGTCTGAAGAAAGGCTGAGAATTTGTGCATGGGAAAAGAATAACATGAAATTACTGTTTGTGCTTTAAATGCTAAGGGTTGATGTCTTCAAAACGGGACTTACTTGAGCCCCTCTACTAGGTTGGCATACATAAAGGTGGACAGTTTTGTGAAGGTCTTAAAGACTTTTCTATTTGTAATAGTTCTAAAGAAATATTCAAAATTTACGTGTAATGAATAAAAATGGCTATGAATTCAGTACTCGAAATAAACTCAAGAGCTGCCCATTTGTTTATATCTACTTAGTGATTATAGCAATTATACGAGAGATGCCAGAAAACCAAATAGAGTGTCTTTGCCTTTGTGGACTTTTATTACTTAGTCTGTAGTATCCTCAGAAATAAGAACCAGGTAATGATATGAGCATTTGCACTTAACCCTAAGAATTGATTTTTGTGCCAGTTAAATCAAGATGAATCAAACATTACTGCTTAGAACAGAGGTTCTCGGGGGGCTGGAGAGATGGCTCAGCGGTTAAGAGCACCGTCTGCTCTTCCAGAGGACCCGGGTTCAATTCCCAGCACCCACATGGCAGCTAACAACTGTCTGTAGTTCCAGTTCCAGGCAAACACCAAGGCAAATAAGTAAAATAAATAATAAAAAGTTAAAAAAAAAAAAAAAAACAGAGGTTCTCAACCTTCCTGATAGCACTGTGACCTTTTATTTTTTTTTATTTTTTTTCTGATTTCCTCATTTTTTTCTGTATACTTTTTGTTATTATTATTATTAATATGAACAAAGAAGTCACACTTTCTATCCCGGTATATCATTATTCAAGGTCCCTTCCCCCTCCTGCCACATCAGGTCATTTTTTCTTCTCCACAACTCCCCATCCCCTCCCTGGGCAGGCAGCAGACAGTCCCATGGTCCCACTGACTGAATATTGCTTAGTTCAGTCTCCACTCCTGGCAGATCCAGTTTTGTTCCCCCTCCCTCAAGAGTGAGTTAGGTGTTCCTTTAGGTGGAGTGGGATCTGAAGAGTCAGTCCAGGGTATTTCTGATCCCAAGCTGTTCATTGGTTGTGGTTTGCAGCTTGGGCATGCTTGGCTTTTTCCTGTTCATTTGTTTAGAGACCACAAATGAGTGAGTACATCCCTTGCTTATCTTTCTGAGTTTGTGATACTTCACTCAAGAGAATATTCTCCAAGTCCATCCATTTGCCTGCAAATTTTAGGATATCATTTTATCTTACTGCTGAGTAGTACTCCATTGTGTAGATGTACCATTCTACAGTTGAGGGGCATCTAGGTTGTTTCCAGGTTCTTGCTATTACAAATAATGCTGCTATGAACATAGTTGAGCTAATGCCTTTGGAGTATGACTGTGCATCATTAGGGTATACACCCAGAAGTGGTATTTCTGGGTCCTTGGGGAGATTGATTCTCAATTTTCTGAGAAACCGCCATACTGCACTCCAAAGTGGCTGAACAAGCTTACACTCCCACCAGCAATGGAGGAGTGTTCCCCTTGCTCCACATCCTCTCCAGCATAGGCTCTCCACTGTGCCTTTTATCTTAGGCAATCTAACAGGTGTTAGGTGGTATCTTGGTCCCTTTTAATTGCTTTTAGCTTAAAGTCTACTTTGTTAGATATTATGATTGCAACCCCCGCTTGTTTCTTAGGACCATTTGACTGGAAAATCTTTTCCCAACCCTTTATTCTAAGCCTGTGTCTGTCCTTGCAGTTGAGTAGTATTTCTTGTAGGCAACAGTAGGATGGCTTCTGTTGTTGTATCCATCTTGTTAGTGTGTGATATTTTAAAGTAGAGTTGAGTCCATTGATATTAAGGGAAATTAGTGACCATTGATTGATATTTCCTGTCATTTTTGGTGGTAACTTGTTTGTATTTCCTTTCTCTGGAGTATTCTTCTCTGGAATTATTGATTGTTTGTGGTTTCATGGGTGTATCTGGGGTCCTTAGGTTGAAGTTTTGCCTCTAATACTCTCTGTAGCGCTGTATTGGTAGATAGAGATTCTTTCAGTCTGACTTTGTCATGAAATATCTTGTTTACTCCATCTATGGTGATTGATAATTTTGCAGGGTATAGTATTCTAGTTTGGCATCCATGCTGTTTTAGAGTCTGTATAACTTCTGACCAAGCCCTTCTAGCTTTCATCCTTTCCATTGAATAGTCAGGCGTTATTCTGATGGGTCTGCCTTTATATGTGAGTTGGCCCTTTTCTTTTGCAGCTCTTAAAATTTTTTCTTTGTTCTGTATGTTTTGTGGCTTTATTATAATGTGGCACGCTGACTTTTTTTTGGGGGGGGTCATATCTATTTGGTGTTCTGTAAGCTTCTTGTATCTTTAAAGGCACTTCCCTCTTCAGGTTAAGTTTTCTTCTATGATTTTATTGAAAACATTATGTGCCTTTGAGCTGGTATTCTTCTCCTTCTTCTATTCCTATTATTCTCAAATTAGGTCTTTTCATGGTGTTCCAGATTTCCTGAACATTTTGAGTTATGGCTTTTTTGGTTTTAGTATTTTCTTTGACTGATATATCTATTTGAGCTACTGAGTCTTCCACTTCAGAGATTCTATTTTCCATCTTTTGAACTCTGTTTGTTATGCTTGTATCTGTGGTTCCAGCTTTTTTCTTCAGGTTTTCTATTTCCATCTTTGCCTCATTTTGTGCTTTTTTTATTGCTTCTATTTCAGCTTTTAGTTCCTGGCATGTTTCTTTCATAGATTTGTTCATCTCTTCTAATTTTTTGTTTGTATTTTCTTCTATTTCTTTAAGGCTATTTTTCATATCTTCTTTGAGAGCTTCGATGATCATCAAAAAGGAATTTTTGGTGTTGCTTCCTTCTGTTTCCTCTTCATTCCTCAGATCAGGTCTTGTATTTGTAGGATTGCCACTTTATTCTCGAGTTACCTTGTTGTTCTTTATATTATTATGTAAATTTTTGCACTGATGTCTGCCCATGGCTTCAGTGGTTCATGGTTAGGTGGCTCCTGGTCAGTTGTGGCACTCGGGCTTGTGTGCCTCCTGTGAACTCTGAGGAAAAGGTCTTTTCAATCTCTATCTCTGCTTTGGTCAGGGTACTGAATTTCCAGTCTTCAATCTTTCTCTGTTTGACTAATTATTTTTATGTTATTCTTTTTTATGTGATAGTAGGGTAATTTGAAGTCAATTTCTAATTATCAATCAATATCAACAGCTCTTAGCATTTTGCTACCTTTATTTATTTGTGAATTAATTCGATTGTAAAATGACAGTAAGTTTCTAAACAAATCCAATGCTTACATTATTGCTAATCAAAAAAAAATTTGGTAAGCTAAAAATGAGAATTTTTATGTTTTTGATTAAGCTAAAGTATACTAAAACATATTTTTTATATATTTTTAGTTATTAATTTTTTATAAAATTTATTGAGATTTTTTAATTTATTTTTTATTATGAATAAAATCACATTTTCTATCCTTGTATGTCCTTATTTAAGGTCCATTTGCCCCAAGCTGCTCACTGGTTGTGGTTTGCAGCTTGGACATGCTTTGCTTTTTGCTTTTTTTTTTAGAGTCCACTAATGAGTGAGTACATCCCCTGCTTAACCTCACTCAGGAGGATATTCTCCAAATCCATCCATTTGTCTGCAAATTTTAGGATATCATTTTGTTCTTACTGCTGAGTAGTATTCCATTGTTTAGATGTACCACAGTTTGTTAATACATTCTTCAGTTTAGAGGTATCTAGGTTTTTCCAGGTTCTTGCTATTACGAATAATGCTGCTATGAACATAGATGAGGTAATATCTTTGGAGTGTGAATGTGCATCTTTAGGGTATTAGCCCAGTAGTGGTATTGCTGGATTCTTAGGGAGATTGATTCCCAGTTTTCTGAGAAACTGCCATACTGCATTCCAAAGTGGCTGAACAAGCTCACACTCCCACCTACAATGGAGGTGTCTTTTCCTTGTTCCACAACCTCTCCAACATAGGCTGTCATCTATGTCTTTTATCTTAGCTAATCTGACAGGTGGAAAGTGGTATCTCAAAGTTGTTTTGATTTGCCTTTCTCTGATGGCTAAAGAAGTTGAACACTTTTTCAAGTACCTTTCAGCCATTCATAATTCTTCTGCTGAGAATTCCCTTTCTAGTTCTGAACCCCATTTTTTGATTGGCTTATTCAAGGTTTTGGCCTCTAGTTTCTTGAGTTCTCTATATATTTTAGAGATCAGTCCTCTGTCACTTGTAGGATTGGTGAAAATCTTTTCCCATTCTGTACGCTGGTGTTTGTCCTATTGACAGTGTCCTTGGCTATACAGAAAGAAGCTTCTCAGTTTCAGGAGATCCCACTTACTGGTTGTTGTTTTTAGTGTCTGTGCCACTGATGCTATATTTATGAAGTAGTCACCTGTGGCAATGCATTTGAAGGTACTTCCCACATGGCTATCAAGTTCCAAGTGGCTGGGTTTATGCTGAGGTCTTTCATCCACTTGGATCTGAATTTTGTGCTAGGTGACAGGCTTCAATCTATTTGCATTTTTCTGCACACTACCAACCAGCTATGCCAACACCATTTGTTAAATACTATCATTTCTCCATTGAATGTTTTGGGCCTTTTTGTCGAGGATCGGGTATTCATAGGTTTTTGGGTTAATGCCCGGATCTTCAGTTCTATTCCATTGATTCACAAGTCTGTTTTTATGCCAGTTCCAGGCTGTTTTTATTACTGTAGCTCTATAGTGTAACTTGAAGTTGGGGATGGTGATGCCTCCTGAAGTTCTTTTGTTAAGCAAAATTATTTTGGCAATCCTAGCTTTCCTGTTATTCCAACTGAAGTATAATATTGTTCTTTCAAGGCCCGTAAAATATTGTGTTGGGATTTTGATGGGCAGTGCATTGAATCTGTAGATTGCTTTTGCTAGAATGCCATTTTTACTATGTTGATCCTGCCTATCCAGGACATGGGAGATCTTTCCATTTTCTGATATCCTCTTTAATTTCGTTCTTCAGTGATTTAAAATTTTTGTCAAATAGATCTGTTATTTCTTTGGTTATAATTACTCCAAGGTATTTAATGCTATTTTCAGCTATTATAAAGGGTGATATTTCCCTTCTTTCTTTTTCAGTCCTTTTATCTTTAGTGTATAGTAGGGCTATTGATTTCTTTGAGTTAATCTTGTATCCTGCTACATTGCTGAAGATGTTTATCAGCTGTAGAAGTTCCCTGGTAGAATTTTGTGAGTCCTTTATGTATACAATCATATCATCTGCAGATAGAGATAGTTTCACTTCTTCTTTTCCAATTTGAATCCCTTTAATCTCCTTTCTTTCTCTTATTACTTTAGGTAAAACTTCAAGAACTACAGTGAATAGATAAGGGGATAGAAGACATCCTTGTCTAGTTCCTGATTTTAGTGTGATTCCTTTGATTTTTTTCTCCATTAAGTTTGATGTTGTTTTGTAAATTGCCTTAAGTATATTGAGATATTTTCCCTGTATTTCTAAAATCTCCAAGGGTTTTATCATAAAGGAGTGTTGGATTTTGTCAAAGTCTTTTTCAACATCTAAGGAGATGATCATGTGTTTTTTTTACTTTAGTTTGTTTATAGTTTGTTTATATAATGGATGACGTTTAAAGTTTTTCATATGTTGAACCATCCCTGCTTTTCTGGGATGAAGCCTACTTGGTGGATGGTATTTTTTATTTATTGTTGTATATGGTTTGCCAAAATTTTATTGAGAATTTTAGCATCAATATTCATGAGGGAAATTGGTCTGTGATTATCCTTCTTTGTTGTGTCTTTGAGTGGCTTGGGTATTAGGGTAATTGTGGCCTCATAAAAGGAATTTGGCAATATTCATTGAGTTTCTACTGTGTCAAATAGTTTGAGGAGAAATGGTAGTAATTCTTCATTGAATGTCTGGTAGAATTATGCACTGAAATTATCTGGACCTGGGCTTTTTTACAAGGGAGGATTTTAATGACAGCTTCAATTTCCTTTAGGTTATAGGCCTGTTTAGGTAATTAGTCTGTTCTACATTTAGTTTTGGTAAATGGTACCTGTCCAGAAAGCTGTACATTTCTTCTAGGTTTTCCATTTTTGTGAAATACAGATTTTCAAAGTATGATCTGATAATTCTCTATATGTTCTGTGGGTCTGTTGTTATGTCCCCCTTTTCATTTCTGATTTTGTTGATTTGTAAACTCTCTCTCTGCTTTTTGATTAGTTTGGATAAGGGCTTATCTACCTTGTTGACTTTCTCAAAGAAACAACTCTTGATTCATTAATTCTTTGTATTGTTCTTTTTGTTTCAATTGTATTGATTTCAGTTATATGTTTATTTCCTGCAGTCTACTCCTTCTAGGTGAGTTTCCTTCTAATTCTAAGGCTTTCAGCTGCGCTGTTCGGTCTCTAGTGTGAGATTTCTCTAGGTTTTTTCATATAGGCATCTAGTGCTATGGATTTTCCTCTCAAGACTGCTTTCATTGTGTTCCACAAGTTTGGGTACTTTGTGGATTCATTTTTATTAAATTCTAGGAAGACTTTGATTTCTTTCTTAATTTCTTCCTTGACCCAAAGGTGGTTCAGCTGAGTGATGTTTAGTTTCCATGAGTTGGTAGGCTTTCTGTGATTTTTCGATGTTATTGAACTCTAACTTTAGGCCCTGTGGTCTGATATGCTACAAGGGATTATTTTCATTTTTTTGTACCTGTTGATCTTTTCTTTATGACCAATTATGTGGTCAGTTTTAGAGTAAGTTCCATTAGGAGCTGAGAAATATGTATATTCCTTTGCATTTGTGTGGAAGCTTCTATAAATATCTATTAAATCATTTGCATCATAACCTCTTTTAGACTCCTTATTTCTCTGTTGAGTCTCTGTCTGGTTGACCTATCCAGGGTTGAAAATAGAGCATTGAATCTCCCACTATTAGGTTGTGAGAATTGATGTGGGATTTGAGCTTTAGTAGTGTTTCTTTTACATAAGTAGGTGCCCTTATATTAGGGGCATAAATATTCAACATTGAGGTCTCCTCTTGACCAATTTTTCCTGTGATGAATAAGTAATGACCATCTTGGTCCCTTTTAATTGCTTTTAACTTAAAGTCTACTGTGTTAGATATTAGGATGGCTACCCCAGCTTGTTTCTTATGACCGTTTGATTGGAAAATCTATTCCCTACTCTTCACTCTTAGCCTGTGTCTGTTTCTGCATACAAGAAACACGGTTTAGGCGTGTTTCTTGTATGCAGCAGAAGGATGGTTCATGTTTTCGTATCCATCTTGTTAGTGTGTGTTTTTTTTTTATAGGTGAGTTGAGTTCATTAATATTAAGGGATATTAGTGACCACTGATTGATCTTTCTTGCTATCTTTGGTGGAAGCTTGTATGTATTTTCTGTCTCTGGGCTTATCTTCTGTCTGATTATTGATTGTTTGTGGTTTCATGGGTGTATCTCGGATCCTTATGTTGGAGTTTCCCCTGTAATTCTTTCTGTAATGCCAGATTGGTAGATAGGTATTATTTCAGTCTTACTTTGTCATGAAATATCTTGTTTACTCCATCTATGGTGATTGTTAATTTTGCTGGGTATAGTAGTCTGTTGGCAGCCTTTGTGTCTGTATATCTTCTAACCAAGCCATTCTTGCTTTCATCATTTCTATTGAATAGTCAGGTGTTATTCTGATGGGTCTGCATTTATAAGTAAGTTGACCCTTTTCTTTTGCCTGTCTTAAATTTTTTTTTTTCATTCTTTATGTTTTGTGGCTTGATATTTATGTGGCGTGCTGACATTTTTGGGGGTTATATCTATTTGGTGTTCTGTAAGCTTCTTGTATCTTTATAACCATTTCCTTCTTTAAATTAGGAAAGTTTTCTTCTATGATTTTTTGAATACATTATCTGTGCCTTTGAGCTGGTATTCTTCTCCTTCTTCTATTCTTATTTTTCTCAAGTTAGCCTTTTCATGCTGTCCCACATTTCCAGAACTGTTTGTGTTATGGCTTTTCTTGGTTTTAGTGTTTTATTTAACTGATGTAGTTATTACCACTATTGAGTCTTATACCCCAAAGATTATCTCTTCCATGTCTTGGATTCTGTTGGTTATGCTTATATTTATTGTAGTTCCAGCTCTTTTCTTCAGATTTTCTATTTCCATTTTTTCCTCATTTTGTGCCTTTTTTATTGCTTCACTTTTAGTTTTTAATTTAGTTCCTGGAATGTTTCTTTCATTTTTTGCTTCACCTCTTTTTGATTTTCTTTCAAGGATTTGTCCATCTTTTTCCATTTTTTGTTTGTATTTTTTTCTTTTTTTTTAAAGGAATTTTTTTTTTTATCTTTCTTGAAGGCTTCAATAATCTTCATAAAGATGCTTTTTGCTGTTGTTTCCTCTTCATTGCTCTGTTCAGGTCTTGTAGTTGTAGAACCACCAGTTTCTTCTGGTGTTGTCTTATTGTTCTTTATATTATTATGTGTATTTTTACACTGATGTCTGCTCATTGCTTCAGTAGTCCATGATTAGGCCACTTCCAGTCAGTTGTGGCAAGATGGCTTGTGTGTCTCCTGTCTCCTTTGAGCAAGGGGTCTCTGACTCTGCTCTGGATAGGGATTTGAATTTCCTACTGTTATGAATTTTAATGTAAATCTCTGTGTTTTCTGATGGTGTTAGGTAACCTGTGTGAAAGGCTTTTTCGACCCTTCCAAAGGGGTTGTAACCCCATATATTGAGAACTGCTTGCCGGCTTAGAGTATTATTTTTGGAAGGAAGTTCTTTGTAAATTACATTGGAATTTGGCGAAACTTGAATCTAAAGTGATTTTACTTTTCTCTGAATCCTAATTATAGTGTTTACTTCCATGTATTGTCTTAGAGACTTTATATCCTTGTATGTAAAACTGAGGTGGTAATAGTAATTGTTTTTAAACTACTAGACCATCAGAAGACCATATGATGTCAAAGGTAAAGTA
This sequence comes from Sigmodon hispidus, assembly GCA_004025045.1. Lineage (NCBI taxonomy): Eukaryota > Metazoa > Chordata > Mammalia > Rodentia > Cricetidae > Sigmodon > Sigmodon hispidus. The sequence goes on from PVIH01013434.1 coordinate 43,982, forward strand.
TATATAAATGGAAATGATACACATGAAAATGATGAAAGTCTGGTTTACTGGGATTTAAATCTCAGTATATCAGAGTTTATTTCTTAGCATTTAAGATTTAGAAAAGGAAATGTAGCAATTTTGATTTACTGCTTTTAAATGGGTATAGCGTGATGTTTAATAGTTAGTCATGATATCAAGGCTCATTTCAAATGTTTTGTCATCATTGAATTGATAATAAAAATAATTTTAAAACAAAACTTTTTTCTGTAGTTAATGAAAATCATATTGTGGTACAAGCATTGAGGCTTAATACAATGTCAAAATTCACATTTGCTGATTGCACTCGGTTTGATGCACTGATCAAAGATGTCTTTCCTGGGATTGACTTTAAAGAAGTAGAGTACAGTGAACTAAGTGCTGCATTACAGCAAGTCTTTGAGGAGGCCAATTACGAAGTTATACCCAATCAGGTAATGTCAGGCTTATTTTTATCATAGATTAATGCCTTCTCCTGATTAGTCCTGATTAACAACCCTTAATGTTCAATTGTTTTTCATCATTAACCTTTAATCTCATTCCAGCATAACAGCATAATTCTTGGAGTTCCAACTAGGGCCTCTTGCTATGTTGTCTCATTGCTTCTTTTGTGCATTCATGTTTAATGTTAATTATGTATTAACTCTCTACCAGATAGTAATCTTCATGAAAGACAGCATTTTTGTGCTTAACATTTTATTCCTGGTTCCTACTCACCACAGTGTCTTGTATGTGCTAGATGGATAGATGAGTCATATAAACTTTTGATTATTGACTACATGTGACTTAGTTGCACTTTTATAATTCATTAGTTCAAATTCTTCAGAGCTTCTTTATGTAGCACAAACGGTTATTTAAAATGAACATTTTTCTTCAACTTTTACTGAGAAGTAGAATAAGAATTAGTAACCAAGGAAAATTATGTAATTGAATGAATAAATGACTAAACAAAATAGAAATTGTATGTTTTCAACTCATGCAAAGCAACCTCTTCAAAAGACAAAGGTTGAGCTTAAAGATCACATTGTAAACTGTGACCTACTGTGCCTTCTTTATCTGTAGCTGAGCCTATCCTGTCTTGAGAAGCTTTAGATTTTATTTTTTATGTTTCATGTATTTTAGAGAAAAGAGAAGTTTTATTACTGTATGGGTTTTTTAAAATCTATTTTGAATGTTTTGCTTTTTTATATAATGTTTGATATTGATTTTCAAAAACAATAAAAAAAGATCACATTGTAAATGTGTTCCAATTTATTTAGCTAGTGGTCTGCTTGAGATTTTGTTTTCCAGTGAAGAAGTCAGACAATTTACATTTCCAGTAGAAAGGTGTTTGCAGAGCAACAATAGAACTGAGTGTGACTAAATGTGGTGAATAAAATATGAACATATTTCTTTTCAACCAGATGAAGAAAGCTCTAGAATTGTATGAACAGCTGCGCCAGAGGACAGGAGTTGTTATTGTTGGTCCAAGTGGTGCTGGCAAGTCTACCCTTTGGAGAATGTTAAGAGCTGCACTCTGTAAAATTGGCAAAGTAGTAAAACAGTACACCATGAATCCCAAAGCTATGCCCAGACACCAGTTATTAGGACATATTGACATGGATACAAGAGAATGGTCTGATGGTGTTTTGACAAATAGTGCTCGCCAAGTAGTTCGTGAACCTCAAGGTTGGTCACTGTCTAAATCTTCACTTAATAATGCCTGAGGAATAGCAAACATGTTTATAATGTCCTCATTAAGGTGTATGTGTGACTTAAAATACTTTATAATGATGTTCTTTTGACTTTTTAGAAGGTGTTACTATTTTTGATTGTTGTTTTCTTGGTCAGAACTTCACCCTGCAGCCCAGGCTGGCCTGGAACCCATTGCCCTCCTGCTATTTAGCCTCATAATTACAAGCACTCACCACCAATCATGCTTATATCATGCTGTCTTTTGACTTACCACTTATCAACAAAGTTGACAGCGCCTTTTAATATGGTCAAAACTCAGAGTAACTTTTTAAACATATAATTCATAAATAATTTACTGAATGCATATAAAATCTTTGGTTAATGAGTTGACATATGCCTTCTTAATGTAACTGATACTTTTGAACATCATTATCAGTGTGAATGTGTCATTCTGAGTTATTTTGAAAATTGAAATTGTAAAACATTTTAGTTCTTGATCTAAATTTTCTCAACTTAGTTGTTTGTTGTTTTTTATTGATGCTAGTGGAGGGTTTCTTTTTTTCTTTCTTTTCTTCATCTTTTTTTTTTATAATACTACATTAAATAAAACCATGCACTATCCTTTCTCAAACTATTGGTGACATTTTCCTCTTTGAATTGTTTCAAAGTTCTAAGGACAATTTGAAGCATTCTGATTTTAGGAAGGATGGGTAAAATGACTCTGCTCTTAAAAAGACTGCAGGCATTGTATGTATGTGGCCTGGTTACTGCTTTTCCTGTTTCAGATCATCCTTGGAAACTAGAATCTGTGGCAAGTAGTAGAGTTATCTTATTTCCTATGAAAATTAGTTTTCCCAGATTTCCAAAAGAGACATCCAATGGCCAAACACATATCTTGGGAGGTTATTTGAGAGGTATCTCATTGCAATAGGAATATTCAATCATCTTACACACTATGTTTTAATGAATATTTTGAGTTCTATCTGTATGATTAGAGACAAAAATAATATTTTATGGGTTGTGAATGAGCTTTGGGCATCAGAGGCAGGATTGGCCACAGCTTCTCTTGCACATGTATAGCACTGTTTTATGACACTGCAGCTTGCTCAACTCTGTGCTTTATATTAAGGTGAAAATTAGTTCTAAGTAATGAAAGTTACTATTCCTTATACTGGACTGTTATAGCATCTGGCATATCCACATGTCTCTCTCTGTGTGTGTGTGTGTGTGTGTGTGTGTGTGTGTGTGTGTGTGTGTGTGTTTTAAAAGTCTTCATTCTTGTGACTTGGAAATAGAAGTCAGCTCATGGATAATTTGTGATGGTGACATTGACCCTGAATGGATAGAATCTCTGAATTCTGTTCTGGATGATAATCGGCTGCTCACCATGCCCAGTGGAGAAAGGATTCAGTTTGGCCCAAATGTTAACTTTGTATTTGAAACTCATGATTTAAGCTGTGCTTCACCAGCCACAATATCTAGAATGGGAATGATATTTCTTAGGTAAGTCACAGATCATTTCTATGTGATATATTAGAATATTCTTTAATTATCATCTTCATTTCATAATTAAGTTAGGAATATAATGAATAATGTATACATATTAATTGAAACTATGATTAACTTTTTGTTTAGATTTTAATTGATGTAGAATTTGTTGTCTTAGGAATTCTCTTAGTGGTTCAGCCAAGCTTTATTTTCTTTAAAAGAAATAGCAAGTACTTAATTTCCTTTTAATAAATTTTAAATACTGTGATTGAATTTAGAGATGTAAGCATACTGAGTACTTAGTATTCATAGTATTTAAATACCAGTGGTAGATCTTATTTTCAGAGCTATAAATTCATAAGAGTTAGGACAAACTCAGGCGTAACAGCTCTGTTAGCCTAACCTCTGTGGTTATAGCTTGACAACTTCCTTCTTCTTAAGATTTTCTTAGTTTTCCAGGGAACTGAGAAGAGGCTTAGAGAGCAAAAATGAGTACTAATTAGTTTTAGATGCCACATAATCAGATGTTCTAACTAATTTTAGAAGTCATATACTCAGCCATGGACCAGAACATGGACATTTGAGGCAGTTTGATTTTTCCAAATGAGTAATAGTTTGGCAAAAATATTTAGAATTTGTTATTCTTGTATTTCATAATTTTGTGAATGGCACATTGCTGTAATCACTTGGGTTTAGATTATATCTTAAAATTATTTAACTGCTTATTTTACTGAAAATATTATAAGAAGTATATATTAAACTAATTATAAACTTAATATTATTTTAGGTACATAGTTTCATTGTAATATTTTTATAAATTTATTATTTACTCAATGTTATAATTTTGTGAAAATATAGTAAAAGGTAAGCTTACAGGTAAATTTAAAAATTCTTATTGAATATTTATTGTGTATTTTACTTTAATTTAAACATAGAAAAACTGCACAAAAAAATGAGACTGTCTGTGGAGGATAAAAAGTTACATACCTTGTAAGGGGGTGCTGTCACTATTGGAGTCACATTTTAGTTCAGAGGATTATAAATGGTTGGTGACAATGAATAGGTATGATTTCATGTAAAGTATATCTATATATTAACTCTTACATTGCTGTGCACCTACCTTGGACATCCTGGATTTCCTTTATTTTTCTTGATGTTTGCTGAGCATTTATCCATGGAGCGCTCCTAGTGTTTTATAATGTGTAATATATAATGTATACACATACACACACACAAACACACACATGGAAGTCACCAGTGCAGCTTTCTTTGTTGACAGATGGACACTTGAAGAAATGTTTATAAGGAGCAGGAGGTAGTTTGAAGTTAGTTGACAGTTTCTTCCTAAGTAACTGGCATGTTTGTGTTAATCCCTATAGTGATGAAGAGACAGATCTTAATTCTCTGATAAAATCTTGGTTGAGGAATCAGCCTGTTGAATACAGAAGTAATCTTGAGAACTGGATTGGAGATTATTTTTCAAAAGCTTTACAGTGGGTTTTAAAGCAGGTGAGCTGACCATGGTATTTTTTGATCAGTGAGGTGGGTATATAATTGGGAATTGTGCCTGTGTTTGCAGCCTTGTGGCAGAGCTCTGTAGGGACCAGGTATAGAGTGGATACCATCTCTGCTGTCCCTTTCCTGTTCACTTACATTACTTGTATTAACTAGTCTTAAGATAGCTAATTTTTGTGTCTATAGCATCTTGCCTCAGTTACCTAAAAAGCTTGAATACTAGAGTGTCTTTTTTTTAGTGGAAAAACCATCTTGTCTCTTTTTACTGTTCATAATTACTTCACTATGCTTTCTTGTCATGAATGTTTAAAGGTTCTGAAACTATGAGAATCATCTTATAGCATGTATATCATATTATGCAAATACTAAAATACAAAATGACAGTGAATTACAGCAATATTTGAAACATTTGCTTATGCAAGAATGGACATCTAAATTTGTGAAGTCTAATACTTGAGAGACTGAGGTAAAAGCTAGTAAGATCATGTGTTTCTAGAGAAGGGTGTCTCTGAGCCACGAATGCCACATAAGCACATGATTAATGTTCACCAGCATGGCAGGAATACTATTATACTGAAGTGCTTACTAAGAGGCTTGAGTAGACCCTCAGCATGAATAGAAGAGGGGGGTTTCCATACATATATTATTAAAAAAATCTTTATGTGGATTTTTTTCATGTTACTAATTTTCTGAGAAAACTAAAATATATTGAACAGGACTTAAGTAGTAGTAGTTTCTTTGAAGTCAAATTACTGTCTGAACTTGATCAAGAGATCTGTTTTTTCATATTAATCAAAATACATAAAAATTGGAAATTCGTTGTAGATTTTTTATTCTTTTGTGTTTGCTTTCCTTCTTTTGTAAGAATGAGAACTGGAGAAATTGAGCTCAGTATTAAAATATTGCAAACTAATTAGTTTTCCTCAGTCCTTAGAGAAGGAAGGTTTTCTTGTTCTACAGTCCGGTGAATGTGTTTCTCTCCATTGCTTCCAACCTAACACTCACCAACTGTATAGTATCCATCTGTACTCAACCTGGAAACTCCTTGAAGGCAGGGACTAACCCTGTCATGCCCCTTAGTGAGTTCCAGAGCAAGTTTGTTAAGAAGAGTAAGTAATGGTACTGGTGCTGAGATAGATGCCTGATGTCTGTCTGCCTCTAGTATGTTTTCATCAGATAGCATTATTTCATTAAAGTAAGATACACAAAGCTTAGCAGTGCTGATGCCTTTAGATCTGTTTACTTACCTGTGAGAATGTTTGAATTACCAGATAGGACAGACTTATTTATGAGATTTATTATGACAGGGAAAGATGATTAAATCCTAGAGTAGATGGAAGAGAGGTGGGAAATAAACAGGCCATGTTTGCCGCAGTGACTTTTTTGCCACTGTTAAGGCAGGAAAGGGATTTGGGCTCATAATGTCAGGACCTATCATAGCCTGGAAGCAGAGCAGGGTTGATAGGGTCATGGCAGTGATGGTTGGGGCTGGGGCTCCTGCATCACCATGCTTCATGTTGGTAGTGAAAGGAAGCAGAGGAAATAAGCCAGAGCCGTGGTGGGTATAAATATGAATAAAAGGTTGCTTCTGGGGACCAGTTCTGCCAACTGGATCTTGCCTGTTGAAGATTGTACCTAAACAATGTTATAGATTGGGGACAAGCCTCAAAACATGGAACTGTGTTGTCCATTTCAGATGTGAACCACACCTTAGCTCTTGTCTAAAGCTTCAAAAATGCATATGTATATTCTTCAGGCTGGGGATGGATGTCATGAAATTATTTGAGAATTCAAGCATTTGTAGTTCAAAATACATAATTACTTTTAAAAATTATTTTTGTATTTTCAAAGTATATATGTAAACTGAATAATATCCATACTTCCTACAGAAATGGGAGAAATGAATTTAAAGGTTGCTTGGCAATGAATGGTTTGTGTCAATATTTTTGGTTTTGCATTTGCTGGTTAATATCTGTGTTCCATGAATTTTAATCAACAGAATGACTATGTGGTAGAAACAAGTTTGGTTGGAACTGTGATGAATGGTTTGTCCCACCTTCATGGATGCAAAGATCATGACGAGTTTATTATTAATCTTATACGAGGACTGGGTGGAAATCTGAACATGAAATCGCGTCTGGAATTTACCAAGGAGGTAAGGAATGTTTCTCATCCTCTTTGCAATCATATTCTTTTGCTTTTCTTGACTCTTTAAGTCTCAGCACACAGTAATACAATTCTGAAGTTATGAATTTATGCTTTTGATATACTAACAGGACATATGTACATGTTTGGGTCTGTATGCATGTTTTTATGTGTGTGTAGCTCTGTGTATCAAACAGTTTCTGATACTGTTTTAATTATTGATATTTTGTAATAAGCCAAAGCTTGGAACATGAAAGTATAAGTTAGGCTTGAATCTACTGAGCTATGTGAATATATTCTAGTATTTAATTTTAAATAATCACTTTAAATAGAATATTGTTAGCACTTAGAAATGCTGGAGTATTTCTAATTATTTCTTAATAATATCAGATTGTAATTAAACCAGGTTTAGAAAGCCAATTTTTATGTCATAAGGGACTTTTGATATAAAATTTTTATGTGTGCAGATGTTTTTCTGCATTCATGTCTGTGCACTGTGTGCATGTGTGTCCCTGTGAAAGGTGTTGGATTCCGTGCAATGGTGGTGAGCTTCCATGTAGGTGCTGAGAATTGAACTGGGAAGAGCAGCCAGTGTTCTAAACCATCTCTCAGGCCCTAGTGGGATTTTTCCCCCTTTGGAATGATTAAATAAGACCAACTCCATATTGCATTCGCTGGGGCTTTGTGTGGTCATCTGTTGCCTTCTCTGTTGTTTGCCTCTCCTTGGCTGTGTGCCCGCTTGCCTCTCATCATCACTTCTCAGCACTTATTGTCACTACTCTGAAACAGTCTCATGTACAAACAACAGCTTTCAGTACTGAGGAGCAGAATAACCCATCAGATGCTGTGAGTATAATGAAGTCAGTGCTGGGAAATGTTGGAAATAAACGGCTTTAGCATTCCTGAGGTCCATAGTCTGTGAGGACACCATGAAAACTTGGATATATTTTATAACTTCATCTAAAAATATTTGTTAAATTACTATCTTTATATTTTTATTTTACTTCAGATCATACTATTTTAATTTCAAAATCTGCTTAGAAGTGGTGTATATGTAAACTTTTTTTCAAAAAGGTACCCATTTTGTTAGATTGAACAGTTAGTTATCCACTGTTTGGAATGTGTAAAAACTCATTACAATGTTTTCCTCTCAAGGTCTTTAACTGGGCACGGGAATCCCCTCCAGACTCTCATAGACCAATGGATACCTACTATGACTCTGATCGAGGACAGTTAGCATCCTACATGCTTAAGAAGCCAGAGAGCCTGACAGCTGATGACTTCAGCAGTGGCCATACCCTCCCTGTCATCCAGACGCCTGATATGCAACGAGGTTTAGATTATTTTAAACCTTGGCTGAGTTCTGATACTAAACAGCCATTTATTCTTGTAGGACCAGAAGGATGTGGCAAAGGGTAAGAACCATGTTTTCAAAGGTACATACTGTGAATTTATCTCCTTCTTATCAAGGCTTTAACAGCACATTACCTTTCTCTTGATTAGAAAACACTTAGATTTTTATAGAGGATACTTTAGATTGTTACTTCCTGTTTAACAAGTAGAAGACAGAGAAGTGTCATTTTTCTCTGCCAGTTTGTGTGGTCTTAGAAAATACCTTTTAAGAGATTTTATATGTACAGTTACAACAAAAATTAAACCCCTTATGTACACTTACATATTACTATGTGTGTTAGCCATAAATTCACCAGGTGAGTTATTCCTCTTATTAAAAATAGTGTCCAGCTCAATGTGGCCCACTTGTGTTCAGTTTCATTTATGTTTTAGGAGTAAACCTGAATTACCAGTTTTACATGTATCTTGGCTGAGTAGTAATTTTCAAAAATTCTATACAATCAGGGTAGTTAACAAAACTCTTGGGGAACTTAAGTCTTTCCATAAACTATGAAGGAACAAAAATAAAGTATCTATATACCTTATAAAGCTGAACTTATGAAGTCTGCAAGAATTCTTGGAATACTTTAAGTATCTCTGGAACAGAAAGTTATTGAAATTTTCTGGCCTACCCCCAAGGTTGGGACCTACTCAAAGCCCCACTGCTGCTTAGCCCCAAATAATTAAACAAAGGCTTATGTTAATTTCATGCTAATCAGCCTGTAGCTCAGGTATATTGATAGTTAGTTCTTACTCTTAAACTAACCCATGATTCTTATGTTTGTTTAGTCATGTACCTTTTCTCAGAGTAGCATTTCCACTTCTTTCCTCTGTGTCTGCTAGTGTCTTTCTCTACTGGCGTCTCTTTCTTGCTCTTCCTGTTCCCAGAGTTTTCTTAGTCTGGTAGCCTTGCCCACACTTCCTGTCTGCTTTCTGGCCAATCAGAGTTTTATTAAACCAGTATGAGGGACAAATATTTACAACATACCAGAACATAATCCCAACACATATCTCCTTTCCCAAATTTGTTAGAAAGTTAACTTGGTGATTATGGAAACTCAATTATATTTATTATTTTCTTTCTCAACCTAATCCGAAATTATTTAGAAAAAGATATCAAGTCTACATTGAATGTAAGGAGTGTTTTGTTGGACACATTTTCTTAGTGAGACGTCTGCCTGTGTTACTTGTCTCTCCTGAGATGCCACCTGTCTCTCCTAGGATGCTGCTCAGGTATGCCTTCTCTCAGCTTCGCTCCACTGAGATTGCCACAATCCACTGCAGTGCTCAGACTACTTCTCGGCATCTCCTGCAGAAGCTGAGCCAGACTTGCATGGTGATCAGTACGAACACTGGTCGAGTATACAGACCAAAAGATTGTGAGAGACTTGTTTTGTACCTAAAAGATATAAACCTACCCAAGCTCGATAAGTGGGGGACCAGCACATTGGTGGCTTTTCTCCAGCAGGTAAGTCTTCCAGTCTGTTGGCTTTTCTTAAAGATATAAAATCTACTTTTCTTTTCTTGGACATGTTTTATCTATCACGTGTCATTTGAATTTAAATTGATGAAATATTTAGGTCTAATTCTAGGCTAGACATTCCTCATTTAGAAATGCATTACTGCCTTCCGTTCTTAAAACAGTTGGCAAATCAGCTGCCAGCACTGGGGAGGTCTTCACTTCCTGTTGGCTGTGCTTGCCTTTGACAGTGCTTACTCTTTCTCTATAAGCCTGACCTCTTTGGTTATGTGTCACATGTTCTTACTCAGTGTAAAAGATTTCTTCCTGTATGTTATTATATCATATTAGAAGCTCTAGATTTTTGGAGTTTGCTATGTTTATATGGACTATAAAACTGTAGAGTATGATATAGTTATAGAAAAGCCTGAAATGTTTTATCATTTTCTGACTCCTGCCTTTTTTAAAAATAATTGCTAATAGATTTATAGTAGTATTTGGATTTTACTCTTTAATGGAATGAAAGCATTTTAAAAGAAGAGGGTTCAGATAACATGAGTTGAATACAGGGTAGGACAATATCAGTTTTCAGTGATGAAAAATTTAAAATGTTTCAATCCTCAATTACTGAATTAGGTAAAGGGTGATGGTTACACTTGGAAATAATTAAAATTTAGATAACACTGTATGTTATGGTTGATCTTGATGTTCCCTATCTCCTACTGTCTTGGCTGGCATGCTGTGTGGATTGTGTCCCCTTCAACTATACGATAAAACTCGCCTGATGTGGCTTTTGTCAGGGCAAGGAGACAAGTAACCAATGTTTGATCATGATATGATTAGAGAAGTGTAAAGTATAAACAGTTTTTGAACATCTGTTTTCATATAGGTATTGACATATCAAGGATTTTATGATGAAAATTTGGAATGGGTTGGTCTGGAGAATATTCAGATTGTAGCTTCCATGTCAGCTGGAGGAAGGCTGGGGAGACATAAGCTGACCACCAGGTTTACGTCTATTGTTCGTCTTTGTGCAGTAGAGTATGTATCTTAGTAACAGGTTTTATTTTTTTTTTTTTTTGTTTTTTGGTCTGTTTTTATTCAAGATACTCACCAAGAATACTTTAAAATATAGAAAATAAAAGGGTTAAGCTGATACAATTGTCCAAACTTTTGGCAGTGATTTAGAGTATGTAAGGTCTTTTATAGGACTCTATCCCTAAACATCAGGAGTAGGAGCTGACCAATAGCTTTAAGTCTGTATGTTTTAGTTAAAACATTACACAATATAGTGTCTTTTGATGTGTTAGGTAATGTTTGACACATTATCTAATGCATAATGTTTAAATCCATGTACACATATATTCATCACTGTGATGAAAACACTCAAGGTTCTTTTTTTTTTTTTTTTCAGTACTGGGGATTAATCCTCGGGCCCCACTCATACTAGTCAAGTGTTTTATTTCTGAGCTATTTCCCTAGCCCTACAAAACTCCTTTCTTTTTTTTTCTTCTTTATTTGTTTTGTATTTATCAAAAAAAAAAACAGTAAAATGAATTTAAAATACTGAAAAGTTAACAATAACTATAAAGAAGATAAAAATCATAAGCATGACTTATCAAGGGTGATAATTCAAATAAGATTGCTACACATATATTTACTTTGTGTTCAGCTTTCCCTCTGAATTTTTTTTTCCATCCCTGTATATCTTTATTCAAGGTTCCTTCCCCCTCCCACCACATCAGGTCATTTTTCTTCTCCACAACTCCCCATCCCCTCCCTCAGCAGGGAGCAGACAGTCCTATGGTCCCACTGACCCAATAATGCTTGGATCAGTCTCCACTCCTGGCGAGATCCAGTTTTGTCCCCCCTCCCTCAAGAGTGAGTCAGATGTTCCTATACAAAACTCCTTTCTTTAACTGTCTGATATTCCCAGTACACAGTTATTGCCCCCAGCACATCACAGACCTTTTTGCTATTATCCAGATGCAGCTTTGTCTTCCCCTCAGCCTTCTCCAACCTTCTTATCTCTTTACTCATTCCAGTTCCCGGGAATGACTATTTTACTCTCTACTTGCATGAAATCAGGATCAGTGTTTTTAGATTATGTGACAGAAACCAGGTGCTCTCTTGCCTATATTTCTGTGCTTGGTTTATTTTGTTTGACATAATGATTTCCTGCTGTATTCATATTGTTTGAAATGCCTGGCTTTCATTATTTACGTGGCTAACTCTCATTTCCTTATGTATATGTACCTTGGTACTTTCACTCTTAAACTTTTGGGTACTTAGGCTGTTTTTTCTTTTTTCTTTGGCTGTTATGAATAATACTACAGGGACCTTCAATATATTTTATTTCTTTTAAATATATAAAACTAATACACTTTGGACATAAATATCTGTTAAAACTAATAATATTATTTAATTTTATGGAGATAAGTAAAAAGAGTTGAATCTAATGAAAGGAGAGTTGGATTAGGAGTTGGGATGGAATTCATCTATCTTTGTGATCAAGGATATGCTTGGGCCTTCTAAGTTCAATGCTCATAGCACTATTCCCTTGTGACTTTTTTTATCTTACTAACCACTGTCAATTTACATGTTCTTGCTAACTACATTTTATCTATGGACATTGTTTTTTCTGTGATGTTATTGTTAATTCACATGGAAACAAATTTTGTCCTGTTGTGTTTATTTTCTTAGACTTCTAACCTGCATTACTGCTGTGTGTATAGGCTTTACTTAACTCAAAGTGCTTTCCTTAAGCAAAATATCCTGTTTTATTCTGAAGATGAGTGACTTTTCAATTTTTGTTTTTAAGTAGTTTCATGACTGTCTTTGATAAGACTTTCTAGTGTTGGAAAATAGACACTGAGGGATCTAACAGGGCTTTTCAGGGAGAATGGGGACTGAGTCTGTTCTAATCCTGGGCAGCACGGGTCATGGGTCTTAGAGAAAACTCATACTGTTCTATCTTAATGTAAAACTAGACATTTATGGTATTGATTTATTTCAGCTTTCTTATTTCTTGTCTTCCCCATTAGCTACCCAGAAAGAGAACAGTTACAGACGATCTATGGAGCATATTTGGAAGCAGTTCTTCACAAAAATCTGAAGAATCATTCTATTTGGGGTTCTTCATCAAAAATTTATCTCTTAGCAGGCTCTATGGTGCAGGTGTATGAACAGGTAGAGAGATATGTTTGTGTTGTAGCTTCCAGTTATGTTGACTTCTTCCTGGTCTTTGTGCTGTTGTCCTGGATTTTCTTTCTTGTCATGGTTGATACAGTGTGACAGATGGTCAGAGTAGAAATGTATTCCAGTTACAGGCTAAAGGAGTAGAGATTGAATAACTTCCTATATATGATAGTTAAGGAGGAACTAAAATTTGATCTGCATTAGCAAAAAAAAAAAAAAAAAAAAAAAACAATAGAAAATCAAAGTATTTGGAGATGAAATTTTGTTGGCAAAAGGAGAAGTGTGTGCAGTGCTTGTGGAAGAGGCTGTTAAAGGGCTGAGAAGGAGCAGGGCGAGAAGTTAGGAAGGTCAGGTCACTTTAATAAACACATGGTCAAGGTCACACTGAGAGTAATGGCTCTGGCTGTGGGGTGGGGCTGGCCCTTGACCTCTTTGATTTTGCCTGTGGCTTGAAGCTACAGCACTGGTTCTCAACACTAGAAAACCTTGGGAGTAGTTTTTTATTCACTTTTGTGGATTCTTTAAGATTCCAGTTATGATTTTAGAATCGTAGTCAGCCTGTTTACAGTTTCTCTAGTTGCTCCCTTGCTCCACACCAGACTTTGGCAGTCTGTTGAAGCCTGTGCACCTGTTTTGGAGTTATAATTTAAAGTACATCAATTGCTAAACATGGTGGGGCACTCCTGGAATTCATCCTTGCATGCTTGAGGCAAGAAGATTGCCCTGAGTTACAAAATGAGTTCTAGGCCAGGGTGGGTCAGAGTGTGAGTCCCTGCCACAAAAATAAGTATATTAAATAAAATGTGTAGGACAGATTACGTAGGATAATTTTTAAAAATCAGTTCTGTTGAAGTAAGATTTACCCACAGCTAGAAATTGATCTTCCTATGAGTGTAAGGTTGCAGAAAATGTGTAGGATGATGAAAATAGCTAAAAGTAGGCTAATTGCACTGTTTTCTTTTGCAGGTGCGGGCCAAATTCACAGTTGATAATTATAGTCACTATTTCTTTACACCCTGCATACTTACTCAATGGGTTCTTGGCTTGTTCAGATATGATTTAGAAGGAGGTGAGTTTGGGTTATGTGTGTGTATAATTATGCTATAAGTTGTACTTATAATAGAAATATTATGACTTATAATATTTAAAAATGACTACTATTCCATTATATTTAAATAGCTCCATTATGTTTATTACTATTAAGAGGGTAATAATTTATTGTATTCTTTTTTGGATCTGTTTATCACTATACAAATTTGATCTCAGAAAAGATAAAACTTTTTTATATGCAAACCAATTTTACTATGCAATTTGGAAATATTAATTTTATTGAGAAGATAAAACATTTTATTTCATAGCCAAACCAATTTCATTATGCTATTTGGAAATATTAGTTTTATTGAACAAGTGTAGTTTTTAAGATGTACCAATTTATTAAAGGAATGAATTTTAACATTTTTCCATTTCTTCTATTTACCTGCTGCCAAAATTATGGTATGTAGATCTTTACTGTATATTTATTTCAAAACATTAAGTTAAATAGGCATCTTGAAAATAATTTAAGACTTACTACAATTAAAGAAAAGTTTTGCCTTTCCTAGGATCTTCCAACCATCCATTAGATTATGTGCTAGAAATTGTAGCATATGAAGCCCGGCGCTTGTTTCGGGACAAGATCGTTGGCGTGAAGGA
>PVIH01013435.1:0-58461 GCA_004025045.1 Sigmodon hispidus
GACTGTCTGCTCCCTGCCCAGGGAGGGGATGGGGAGTTGCAGAGGAAAAAATGACCAGATGTGTTGGGAGGGGGAAGAGACCTTGAATAAGGATATACAGGGATGGAAAAAAAATTCAGAGGGAAAGATGAACACAAAGAAAATATAGGTGTAGCAATCTTATTTGTATTTCTTCCCTTGATAAGCCATGCTTATCATTTTTATCCTCTGTATAGTTATTGTTAACTCTTCCACATTTTAAATTCTTTTTACTGTGTTTTTTTTTTGATAAATACAAAATAAAGAAGGGAAAAAAAAGAAATAAAAGATAAGAGATGGAAAAAGGAAAAAAAATAAATAAAAACACCTTTCTATATAAACACTTAAAAATTAAAAGTGTGATAAAAATGGGTCTCACTAACCCAGTATTAGGAAGAGACTTATAACAACCATGCTCTTAGGTACCTTAAACACGTCTTCCCTCAAGAATAGACCTAAAGATATAATAGAGTGAGAAAGCATTTACCTAGCATGCTCAAGGCCATGAGCTCAAATCCCTGCATTATTAAAAAGTTCTAAAGCACAAATATGTTTATAATAGATATTTGGTAAATGATAGAAAACCATTGACCATAGATTGGTCTCTTATGTGATACCATACAGCCATTGGGTATGTGAAACGAGACAAGGCCATGGTGATGTGTGCTGCAAGGGTAAAGTACTCACAAGTTTTAAAGACTCAGTAAGAAAATAAGATGCAAATTACTTCATTAATAGGGTTCCAATTATTACTTATTAAAATATATGTAGCTACACTTTATGCTGAAATATATTATAAAACTATTGCTACCTGTTTAATTTTATCTTTTTGAAGTGTTGCTACTAGAAAATTTAAAATGACACATGTGGCTGGCATCTTGTTTATATTAAATGCCAATGTTGAGAATTGAATGCCATTCATCCTAATGCCTTAGAATTGCCTACAATTGAAGACCAATGTTAGTTTAGTTGCATACTCTGAAGGAAAGAGAAAGTCATTGGATACAACAAAGTGCTGAGCTGCATCTGGAGAGAAGACCCAGTATGTGGGAGCCTTTTGATGTGAAAGCATGAGGTTCCATGCTTAGTTACCTAACACTCACACAAAATTTTGACCATAGCCACAAGTGCTTGTTCCTACTGATGTTTGCTGACCACCAGCCTGGACCCAAAATTACAAGCTCCATGTCCAGTAACAGACACTGTTTCAAAGGAGTAAGTTGAATAACAAACCTGAACAATCCTCTCTCTCTCTCCCTCCCTCCTTCCCTCCCTCTGTCTCTGTCTCTCTCTCTCACACACACACATATACTTATACTAACACATATACTCATATATACACAAGAATGGGAAAACATGTTTAATTTTTGCTTGGACTAACAGGAGGGAACTATTTCTCCTTGGGTCAATATTTATGAACAAAGTTATTCTTCCTTTCCTTTTCTCTCCCACTCATGTTCCATATTTCCTCAAGGCAAGTGATGAAAAAGAGGCTAATGGTTCAGAATTAGAGCTTAGGGATTCATAAAAGCCTACTTTGTTTACATTCTTGTCTGGATAATTGAACAGCTGCAGAATCATGAACCCACACTCCTTAAAACTGCAGTGAAGATAGAAATATCATAAGTGAGAATCCTCTATAGTTTTACCCTGGAGGTAGCATGTGAGCTGAGACAAGGAGACTGATTTCCCAGTCTATAAATATAGAAAGCCAGAGACTTGATGTAACAGTATATGCAGAAAAGGGATTGTGCTGTAACTTGTTACAGAGAAGTCAGTGAAGTGCTTGTTTATCACCTCAACTCTTGTGGCACTCAAAGAGAACAGATTAAAATTAAAGGAACATAGAAGTTTGGTGAAAGGAATAGGGTTGGCTGGATCTCCCTCTTGGCAAAGTGAGAGACCAACTCACTTTTCAATATGCTATGCTAGTCTCCATTGTTTTCTCCTCTTCAATACTATTGTTATTTTAGATGAATGAGTGCATGCAAGTATGTTTCTTTGCCTTTCTCTGTTTCTCTCTGTCTGTCTCCTCTCTCTCTCTCTCTCTCTCTCTCTCTCTCTCTCTCTCTCTCTCTCTCTGTGTGTGTGTGTGTGTGTGTGTGTGTGTGTGTGTGCGCGCGCACGCGCACGCGTGTGGGAATGTTTTAGAGGTGATGGTAAAATTATGTATTGGATGACTGTTGTCTCTGAGGTGGTCAGCATTGGTCCTCATTTGTAAGGTCTTGCTTTATACACTTACAGTCACTTAGCATCCTACTACATGTACATGTATGGACATAGCTCTGACTGCCCTTATTGGTTGCTGCTAGGAGATTCCTATTGTTAGTAATACAAAATCCTAATTCATTAGATCATGTCTATAGAATTTTGCTGCTCTTTCTAGAACACTGCTATTTCTGCTTAGCAGCATAAAACAACTTACAGCCCTTTTCTATTGCCTTAAGTCTTGCCTTCAACAGTTTAACAAATATTTATTGATTTCCTCTGTAACAGTGATTATCAATGTTCCTAAGGCTATGACTCCCCAATATAGTTTCTCATGACCCAGAACTATAAAATTATTTCCATTGTTACTTTTTAACTTTAATTTTGCTACTGTTATTAATTATAATGTAAATGTATAGTATACATGACATCTGATATATGACTTTTATAAAAGGGTCATTTAATCCCCCAAAAGGTTGAGAACTGTTGCTTAGATCATCAGCTACTCTTGAGCATTATGCGTACAGTAGGTTAATCAGTCACTCTTCCTTTCAATACACAATTTACAACAAACGCATAGAGTTTTTCTTGGTCAATTTTGACCTTGTTTCTTAAAGATACTTGAAAATATTTTTCTCCATAAATTGAATATTACATTAACTATGAAGCCTTTCTTCAGTTAGGATCAATATCATCTGTGTATGTGTGCACACTCACATAGGCCAGAGGATAATGATGGCTGTCTTCCTCCTTCCTCAATTGCTGTATACTCTATTTTTTGACACAGAATCTCTCAATGAACCTGGAACTCAAGTGTTTAGGCAATACTAGGTGGCCAGTAATGGCTCTTCCTGTCTCTGTCTCTCCAGTACAATGGTTATAGACCCATTCTCCACTGTGCCAGGCTTACACAGTAGGTGGTGATTATAAACACAGGTCCTCACACTTTCACAGCAAGAAAACTGCTAAACCATCACCCCAACTTTGATTCCTGTCCTGGTAACTCAATGTTTGGTAAACTTTGTCTCTATTATTTAATTATCTTCTAAGAGTTCAGTAACAAGAGCTATGTCCTATTTATCTTTCTATCTACAACATTTGGCCAACGTGGAGATTTAGAACATGCCTAATTGCTCCAACTTTGTTGTTTCTTAGCTAATTTTGTCTTTATTTTTTAATTTTGTATTTTGTATGAAGTTATATAACACCCAGAGTCTTGACAAAGCCAAGTTTAACTTAGAACAGTTACACAATCAAAATATGCTGTAAGAAGTCTATTTCAAGCAGCATTGGGTGAATGATTTAACATATTTCTTTTTGTATCTAAACAATGAAGTCATTTCTGTTGGGGGGAAGTAAGTACAGACTTTCTGAAATTATTCTGAAAATTAAGGGTAAACAGCTGCTGTAATTTTGAACATTAAACAAAATCTATTTTGACCATCAAAGGCTCATTTTAATGCAGACAAAAATAGAGCTATAGATAGTTACTACTGACTTGCAGGCTGCTAAGTTGTAATCACCAAGTCACTGATTAAGGAGTGGCTAACATCTGGTACTTGTCTTGGAAACAAGATTTTTCAGCATCAAAGTGGCTACTTTCTTTTGTTCAGTCCTTGATAACAACCACAGTAACAAAAAGTTTCAAATAAAAGTGTTTATCACTTCTTAACTAGCACTTAAAATATCTGGATATGTTCTGTTGGTGGAACTAAAATAAATGGATGTAAAGTTTATTACACTCTGTGGAACAGCTTAAAATTTTTAGGACACAGAATACACTAAAATTTTCCAAGGCATATGATGCTCAACAAAGAGCCCAACTCTCTGCCTCCCTTAGATTTAGGCAGCCCAGTGTGTCACAGGGGGAAAAGAAGCAGATAAAGCAGGTGGAGACTGTGTGGGACTGTGAGAAGAAAGTGTGCTGGCAGCAATTTGCAGGTGACATCCATCATGTCTTCCTTGAATGATGGCCAGGTCAGGAGATGACAGCATATGGAGATTAAATATAAAGAGGAATATTCTTCTCACCACAATATCACTGCTCTGTGGATTCTTCCTGGTTCTCTGATGCAATTCCACAAAAATACCAAAAGATGAGTTCTAAAGTGAATGAGATTTATTCCCATTGCCTGGCAAAATGTGCTTGAAATATAAATCAAGTTGACTCATGGGGGACAATGTAGCATTTCTTGTATTCCTGAGTTTGAAAACTGCTGTGCTAAACTATTAAACAAAATCCTTGAGCATATATGTATATTCCTAAAGGATTTTTCTATAATTAAAATTGCTGTGTCAAAGTGTATGCTTTTTCACATTTTGATAGGTCCTACCAAATTGCTAGGTGAACCATGAATATTTGTCTATTAACAGTAAACAGGAGTGTTCTTCACCTGATGAGTTTGCCAAATCTCATCAGTTGTTTCTAAATGTTAATTTATATAATATATTTCCTTAAACTTATTTCTATAAAAATACTTTTTGGTTTGCTTCCAGAGAGACTTGCCCAGAGATAATTTGATTTAGCTTACTTTCATTCAAGCCCAATGTCACTGGCTTATTGCTGATCTATTTAATTTCCTTTGATGAAAAGTTTAAAAAAGCTTGAGGACATGAGGACTAATGTTCATTAAGATGTTGTTTGAAATTAGCATTTTTAAAGCAGATACTGTAAGGATTCCTGGCATTCCACCTAGCTGGCCCAACTCTGGCCCAGGTGGGATGCACCTCGTACTGAGGCACGCCCCTGGGCATGGCTGTGTAAACCCTGAGGCACTGCATACGAAAGCACCTCCCTGGACCCATGACACGTACCCGTGCACGCTCCTTCCCTTAAAAGTGACTGTGAGCATGTGCTCCAGTCCTTTTCTTCTCTGTCCCCTGACATCTTTCTCACTCCTCTGTTTCTTTACCCGCCTGGGACTCTTCTCTTAATTCAACTCTAGTGTATGGCCTTGTTAGTGTGTACTTGCTCTCACGCGCGGAACTAACAGATACTATGTTTTTGTCCTAATGACAGTAAAGTCATGTTCTTTAAAGCCTCATCTCTAGACAAGCACTATCAGCAATTATCTGGGACCTTTATAGAAAGATAAATTATTGGCTTTTAACATAGACCTACTGAATCAGAATTTATGTGACTGATTCAGCTCAATACTTTTATCTTCTTTTCTTATGTAGGCCATCCATACAAGCATAATCTGCCCCAGAATTTGCTAACCATTAGCTTACACTGCTTTTATGGTTGTGAGCCAAGCCTTTAACGGCTGAGCCATCCCTCTAGCCCTTACACTGCTTTTAAAATACAGAATTAAACTGAAGGGGTAAAAAAAGCAGCAAGGTAATGGCAATGAGATAAATTTTAATTGTATGCAATGGGTAAGGTGTGTGTGTGCTGACATAGAAAAACAATATTGAAAGCATATAACTCTATAGAAAAGCATCCAACAAAGTATCTGTGCATAACTAGCTCCGCAGCCAGAAAAAAAGAGCATCAAAATATGATACAGACATAGGGAACATATTAATTGGGCCTAAAACTGGCCTCAAATATTTAATTCCCTTTAGGCACATAAAGATATCAGCAATATAAAAAAAATAGGCTAACTATAGTCACAGACCTTTGTTTCATCAGTTTGTACTATGCTAATAATATGGGGAAACACATGATCAGGGTTGAGACAAGACAAATGTAACTCATCTAAAATAATTTTAGGTCATCTTTGTCAAGGATGACAATTAGTTACTGAAATGATTTGCTTTTTGCTGCTCATTTCTCAGGAAAGAGAAAAAAATAATTGCACATTTTGTGGCTTAAAATAAAAGTTGAATGTCAGGAGCAGACAGGAAGCAGAGGGCAAAGGGCCTTCATTTCAGCAGAGGGAAGGGTTTAGTATGACTCATTATTAGTTACAAGAAAATCCTGTGAGATGCAACTCTCTAGATCACTTTGTGTGCTTATACATAGCTCAGACTGTGTAGAAGAAAATCCAGCCACTACTTATTGAATCAAAGAATGTAACTTTGGAAATAGGGCGCATGAGTATGTCTTTAAAATAGAGCTCTTTGTGAGGAAATAGATAGTGCAAAAACAGCTTTATAACGTTGATGTTTTGAGGGACCTAAGTGGAGGCGGGAGGGGGGCTTCTGATTTCAGCTCCAGAAAAAGAAGGAATTTTTTTTTTCTGTTAAACCGCATACCATGCAGGGAGAAAAATGATTGATTTATGTGCAAGTCCAGTGTAGCTTAGTTATCTCCAAACCTCAGGGTGTATCGGACTCACCAGAAATGCTTGCTGAGCCTAAGCTAGTGGACTACTTCCAAGAATTTCTGGTTTGGAGAACTAGTGGGCAAGCCCTGAGAGACAGCTTTCCTATCAAGTTCCTTGGTAATGGTCTAAGGTCTGGGATATAAAAAAAAGGTCACAGTTGGGAAGAAGAATGCCTATGTTCTTGTGTAGCAGCTGTGTGTATAAAAGTGTGTGTGTGTGTTTGTGTGAGAGTGTGTATGTGTGCTAGGATTGTGTATGAGTACATGTATATATGGAAGCGCCATTAATAACTAGTGTCTTTCTTAAGCACTCTCTAAGTTAGCTTTGCCTTATATGAGTACTGTTAAGGGAGTTAAAATTCACGAATAAAACTAATATTAATTTACTACTGTGATTAATTTACTACCATGATGGGTAACCTTAATTATAACTTACTTGTCTCTATAATATTGACATTTGGGTGTGTCTGTGGGTGCATTTTCTTGATTATGAACTACTGTCAGCCTTAGCATCAATGCATAGGTGGGCCTGAGTTGTATTCAAAGTTATCTGTCTGTGAGCCTGGCAGCAAAAGAGTAAGCAGTTATGTTTAATGGTTTCTGCTTCAAACCTTTGCCCTAAGTTACGGTCTTGGCTTCCCTTGATGGTTGACTTGAAATAAATCCTTTTCTCCCCAAACTGCATTTGATCATGGTCTTTATCACAGCAATAGAAACCCTAATACAGATGTTAAATATCAAAATTGAAATTTCAAGTGAATAGGCATGTGGTAGTTCTCCATTATTATTCTCTATGTGAATATTAATTCTTTCCATTTTCTTATTTTTCTTCAGTATTGATGATAGAACCCAGGGTCATATGTGCTAGAAAAGTGCACACTACTAAACTATATCCTCAGCTCCTTTCCCTTTAATTTACACATTTATATTTTATTTAGGAAGTGTTACTAAATTGCCCAAATTTATCTTGAATTCATTCTGTACTCCTAGACTATCTTGAATTTAGGTTTTTCCTTCCTCAGCCTCCTGAGTAGTTGGGAATACAGGCATGTGCCACAAATCTTGGCTAAAATGACCATAATGAGTTTTCTAAAAGATTTCATTTTCTAAAACAGAAGAATTCAAAAGATAAGGATTGAAGCATATTCTCTAATCCTTCTATTAGAATCCAATTGTCCATATGTGTAACTCAATTAAACCATGTATCGGAATACTCTTTTGACATTTGAGAATGAAGAACGTAAGAAAGGCTGTTAAAATTCTGATTATACAGATTAAAAAAAAAAAAGACTAGCAAAGTTTAGATAATGTCCCTGCATTTTCATTCTATTCTCCTAACACTTGAGAGGAAGCAAGCATGTCAGTATAACTCTGATAGTACCATAAACTGTGTAGTATTGTGCTAAATTTCACACAGATAAAAATTTAATCTAGCCTCAGGATTTGCTATTATTACATTTCAACAATTGAAGAGTGATTATTGGGTATTTATTTATTTATTTATTATTTTGTCTAATGCAGGCTCTGAGATGTTACTCTGGCTGTTTTGATCTTACTATATAGTTCAGACTATCCTCAAACTCACAGAGATCCACCTGTTTTTGCCTCCAAAGTGCTGAGATTAAAGGCATGCAACCTTCTTTTTTTTTTTTTTATAAAAAAACTTTATTTATTTATTTGCCTTGGTGTTTGCCTGGAACTGGAACTACAGACAGTTGTGAGCTGCCATGAGGTTTCTGGGAATCGAACTCAGGTCCTCTGGAAGAGCAGCCAGTGCTCTTAACCGCTGAGCCATCTCTCCAGCCCCGCAACCTTCTTAAAATATATACATATATGAAGGTGATCTAAATGAAATTGCTAAATAACATGGAAGCTTGAGCTTCAGCTGAACATCTCTTATCAATAAATGAGGCTTCCAGCATGAGGAATAAGTTACATCTAATCGATTTGTTGCCCAAAGGGGTGCTATGATTGTAAGGATTTCCAAAGCTTGTATTCAACTGGAATGTAATTGGCAATCATCCCCCTGGGTGTGGCAATGCAAACATGGGCCCACCCCTTTAAAGAAAGGGCTCACACGAGTGCCCACCCCTTCTTCCCCTTCCCTTCTTTCTCTGCTCCCTTCTGCCCCTATCTCTGCTCCCTGCTATAATAAACTCTAGTGTGGTACTTCCGGTGTTGAGATTCCATTCATGCACCATGTGCAAAAAACTAACAATGGTAACTCTCAAACAATCCAGGCTGTTGCTAAGGCTATTGGTAGTTTTCTGTAAAAGACAGAAAGGTTCTGTTGTTACAGACAACAATTACATAACTTGTTGAGCACAAAGTTAAGCTGGTGACCACCTAGATCTTTTATCCCTGAGAATTAGTGATCTTAGTACTGGAAGGCATTCTGCACACTACTAAAGGTTTTGCCATTTACCCTTTTCCTTCCCATGCTAAAGCCTTTGATTGCATTCTTATAGCTAGATTGCAGTCTTACAGCTAGGCCCCAAGGTCTATATTGACTCGTTCCAAAGACTAAACACTGGTCCAGCAATCAAAATTTATTATTTAGCTACACAGACTAAACTGTCTAATCAGAATTCACCAACTCATCCTAGCAGACAGACACTATTCTTTTTCTCTTAAAAAAAAAAAATTCTGCAGAGACACCTGCTGCTGTGTGATCCAGAGACAGCCCCTGCTTTCCCTTCCATGGTAATAAATCTCTTTTGTACAAATAATTTGGTGTCTAGGTGTGTTCTGGACCAATTCCAAGCCATATTCCCTCCACCTTACAGGTTTGATCATAGATCGATCAACACTGGATATTGGTAGCATAAGGAAGAGACACACTACCTCACCTAACCCTTCATAATCTATATTAATTTTCCACAAGACATTCATCCTTCTCATCTTGAAACACTGCTGTGGCTATACAACATCCCACCCACAATGATGAAGGCAGGTCACCTTGCACTGGACAGTTTTACATGAGAGGAAGAGAGACGTATGGATTTATCAAATACTGGACTCTTATTTAGCCTTCCTGACATGAGGCAGACATTGTTGCAATTCCTGTACCAGATCCCTTAAGCCAATCTAGTAAATATCTTTTTAATATATATAATTCATCTTATCAGGTTGCTTTTTTGCAGAAATTCTGACTAATACATAACTCTTGTGACTTTCTGAGTTGGCTTTGTGACCCTAACCCTTCCTCTCAGGGGCAAAGGTTTGATTCAAAGAAAATGCACAAAAGTATGTCTTAGTTATTGAATAAATCCACTTAAAATATCTGATTAATCATTTAAAGATTATAATAAAAATAGAATTATATTTCTATAATTATAGGCTGAAATGTACTAAAATAAATTTTACATTAGTTAGCTATCCAGATGGAAAATAAAGCAGAAATACTGAAGGATTTGTGAGAACACTGAATATATGGCAACAGAAAATATAAAGAGAAATTTTTAACTCTAAATTGAAAGGTGAGCCACATCTGGAGAAATGTTCACAACAAAACATAATAATAAAAAGGGGAAGAATAAAAGAGAAAGTTCCTCACATGAACACAGTCAAATAAGAGTTAAATTTCAGGGAACTGTTTGTGCCTGAAGGACTCTCTATTTGTGCTCTGCAATGAGGAAAGAGTTCCAAAGGAAAGGGTGCATTTGCCTTCGTCCTTAGCTATCCTTTCTTGTTCGATGGCCTTGTCTTTTGATCCATCTCCACTATTCTAATTGTGTATTTATCATCCATAGGTTTTTATGAGCTTACTGTGTATATTTATTTTCTGTGTCAAATTGTGCTGCTATAACAAAATAACATATGTCAAGTAGCTATACATTTCTCAAAGATCCACAAGTTGTGGTCTGAGGTCAGAACTCTCTATGGTAAGGTTCTCGTGTGAATTCTCTTTATCTCCCTGCCTGCTTACATATTCATGGTAGAAAGCATGGCAGATCTTCTCTGAGGTCTTTAGGTAGGATTCTATACACATTACCCACAAATCCTACTCACAGTATCATCAGCTGGGTTTAAGGTTGCAGCATATGAATTTGGGAAGGACACAAATGCTCATTCCACATAAATGCAACACTTATTTTTTATTTAGATTTTTTTTTTAGAAACTTCATTATGCCACATATTTTTACTAAAAATTATTTTTATCATTAATATTTGGAACTATAATTGATTATCTTTAATATATGTTTGAGCATATAAATCTGTAATAAATTATTCATCAGTTCATGTCTTGTGAACATATAGTTTATATTTTATGTAATGAATACATATTACTTTACAAAATAACAAGTTGTTGAGGTTATTGAGTAATGATAAAAATTCAATGATGAGATTTGCTAATATATGGCTGCAATGTCTTGTAGAAATTATTAATTATGTTACTCAAATGCAAATGCACATAAAAAACTCCATATATTGTGATATATTCTCTTTATAATTTGTAGTAAATTAAAATTCCTTTATCTTTAATTTTTCAAAACTTCTTTTCTAAAATATTAAAGTAATTTAAAAATAAAAATATATTTTTATTTTTCATCTCTTTATAATGGAAGTCTCCTAGGTAACCCTACATATAACTGACAGAGAAAACAGGTGGGAGTTTTAGCCTGCTACAGAGGAAGCAATAGATTAGCTTTTTGAGTTTCATGAGCTTGTGTTAGCTTATTTTCAGTGTGTGTACAATTTGCCATCAACTGACTTATAGCTACTCATTTCTATCTGAACCCAAACATGGAAGTAGTACTCATTCTTCTACTCTGGGGGGGGCTAACACTTAATGAATAGGCAGAAATATTAGATGAATAACTTAGAGTATTAATTTTTCACATTGAGAAAAAGCCTTAGCAAGAATGTTCATGTCAAAATAAGGACATTTAAGAAAGAACAGGGAGTTTTATAATAAATATTTTGAGACAATATAGACTCTAAATTGTTACTGTTCTAAAAAGACTGAGGTGTTGCATTAAACTTAAATAGACTTCTATCTGTCTTATTGGGTTTATTTATTCAATACCTAGGTGCTAGATGACATTGGGGCTTCAGTAAATATGTGTCAACTGTAATACATTATTGTCTAAATCATAACTTTTGCTTAGAGAATGTATGTGTATATATATATACATGTATGAGATATGTATGTTATATAATTAGATGCTGTAAAAAACTTATTTTACTGTGATAAAAAAATGTGATATTGGAAATACATTACCTTACAAATTTTTAAGATAGTATACCAAGTAATGGATCTCATTATTGCAATTTTCTTTATACTTTGTTCTTACTTGTCCTCTATGATGATTAGTTTTGACTGTCAACTTGACCCAAAGTAGAATCACCTGGATTGAGAGTCTCAATGAAGGATTGTCTAGGTTAGTTGGTTGATAGGCATGTCTTTGTGCTTTTGGCATAGACATTCAGGTCTAGCTGCAAGGTTCAGACCCACAGAAATACACAGACGCTTTCACTAATTTTACACTGATTGACCTAGGGCCCAGGCATATATTTTGCTAGATCTTTACCTGAACTAAACCCATCTTCTTCAGCCATGCACCTCAGTACCTTTTCTCAGTGCAGCACTTCAACTTCTTTCTTCTTTGTCTCCTGGCATCTGTTGTCTCTCTGACATCTTTGTCATCTGTCTGGTGTCTGTGCTGTGTCTTCTCTGCTCTGAGATTTTTCTAGTGTTGTAGCTCTGCCTATACTTCCTGTCTGCCTTCAGCCAACCAGCTTTGTATTAAACCTGTAGGTAGGACAATTATTTAAAATGTAACGCATAATTCCACTATATCTGTGGGATATATCTTGATTCCTTAATTGATGTGGGAAGACCTCATCCAGTGGGTTTTGATGTGGGAATGTCTTTCTGTATGCTGTGAATATCATTGTTTAAATAAAGGAACTGTTTTTGGCCTATGGTGGCACCATATAAATAGGCAGGGAGTCAGAGCATAGGTAGGAGAAGGAGGGTGGAGTCAAGAGAGACCTAATCCAGACACTGAAGAAGAAATATATAAGGAACATAGGTGAGCCATGGGCCAAATGGCAGGACAGATAAATGAAAAAGGGTTGAATTAAGATGAAAGAGCTAGCAATGTGCCTAAGACATAGGCCAAACAGCATGAAACTAATATAAGCATCTGAGTCATTTTTGAGGGAAAAAGCAGCCACAGAAGGGTCTGGACCTCTGGCCAGATGGGGGCAAAACTTCATATTACAGGGTTTCAATCCTAGGTGTGCAAAGAGCAGAGAGTTAACTGAGTAATATGCAAGCATTCATTCTTTTTGCTCTTGACTGTGGCTGGGACTAGCTGCTGCAGCAAGGACTTTCCACCCTGGATTCCTTGCAATAATAAACTATAACCTGGAACTTTAAGTCTAATAAAACACCATTTCCATAAATGGCTTTTGTAAGGGTATTTTATCATAGCAACATGAAACTGAGATAGACTATCTTCCATACCTTCTCCTTCTTCCCTTCACCCCTCTTGCTGGTTCCCATTCTCAGGTTCCTTTATGCTTTCATGCCACATGTGTTTTAGTATCCCCTCTTTCCTGCCCTGACTCTCTACATATCACTATTTCTTTCTCCCTCTCAGGTTTTCCAATTCATTATTTATTCTTACTTTTACTTTTATTCAGCCACATTTTTGAATGGCAATCCCTTTGTAGGTAATGCACATTTTCCTGTCACATAAGTGTCTTAACTTACATATTCTGTAAAGATATAATTAGAATAATATAAAATCTATAATTTCGTTAAGTGATTTTCAAGGGACCATGTGTTGAAGATTTGGCTCTCACTCTATGTTCTGTGACAGAAGATAGTAAAATCTTTAAGAGATAAGGTCTAGTGAAAGAAAATGTTAACTATTACAAATGACATTGAAAGGCATATAAGAAGCATAAATTATTGCTACCATTTTCCTCAATTTGATGAAACAGTTACTTCCCCTTCAAAGTCATCCATCATGATGCATCATCTTGATACAGGAAAATGAACTATAAACTGTACTATCCAAGCTGGTAAACTCAAATAATCCCTCTCTTCCATGTAAGATATGCCATCACAATGATTGAAAGCTGACCATCACAGACATTTTGAAAAGAATGAGAATACTACCCAATTATTCAGACATCCTGGTGAAACACTGTAACAGGATCCCTTTGGGAGATGATATTACCATGATATGCCACTGTCACTGATATTTTGTGCAACAATATTTTTGAGTATGGAAAAGGTGAATAATGAAATGTTATGGAACTGCTGACTGTACTTGGGAGTTTTAAGCTCTGCATTTCAGCTGAAGCATAGCATGCAGTTTACACAGTGATGAGAAATTCAGGTTCTGATGAAGGACAAGCAGGACATTTAGTTCTATGAGTCAGAGCATGGTGTACAACTGCTTTCAACCTCAGTTTCTTAATGGGTGGTGATTTAAAAAGCACCTGGTGTGGTTAAGATAATAATACAGTGAGTATCATTCCATAGAAGTCACAGTGACCATCCCATAGGAAATGTCTTCCCATAAGGAAGCACCAACATGGCAACAGAAGTGATGATAATGGTTTGATTGGTGATAACTGCCTTTTGTTATGTCTATTCTCATATTGAAGTGGGTCTCCTCTTCAAGACATATTTGTGTTTGACTGAAAAGTTCTACAAGAACATTTTCTTGCCTGCATTGCTTCACAGTAAGTCAGGCAATCCTAGATATCTCTAAGGACTTATCAGAAGTACAAATGCAAAGAACAGCAATTCTGGCCCTGTGAATACACAGATGGAGTTTATATAGAGGGTTTTTTTTTCTCACTGAGAATTGTTTTCATTTGTGCAATAATGCTTGGAGTCATATGTTTATGTGGTCTGTCATATTTTCTTATTTGATTTGATGTTTGGGGTATTGGAGTTTATCTACTATGATTTTAAACTTTTTTTTCAGAGCTTAGTTCTCATAAAAAAATTCACATTCAGTCTGACTCCTGGGGGAAGTATGTACATAAGATTGTTCAATCATCACCAACTCCTTTCTCACCTTCAATACTAAAATTTAAAGCTTCCATAACACTTCATATTTTTAAAATAGTTTAGCACTGTTTTAATTTCTGTTATTCTTGTGAAATGGGAATGCCCTAAATAACTCAAAAGTAGGTTTAGAAAGGATCAGTAAATATCTTGAGCCTTCAAGAAAAAGATTAAAAAAACCCAAAGTCAAAAATCAAAAAGTAACAGATGAATTTCATTTAAATAATGGACTACCAGTGGTTGAGAGTGTAGCTCAGTTGGTGGGTAAAGCTCTGAGTTTTGTCCCCAGCAGCAGATAAACTGGGCATGGTAACACATGCCTGAAATTACAATATTCAGGAGGTAAATCAGGGAATTAGAGGTTCATCAGTATACTTGGCTGCATAGTATGTTAGAGGTAAGCCTGGGATACATGAGATACTGTCTTAAAATAAATAAAATATAGTTTGACAAAAAGAAGCTTTCTCTGCAACATAGGAGTGAGAAATCGGCAAACAAAGGCCACTGGTTAGTAATAAATTCTTTATTTATTTTAAATTTTTGTTCTGATTTTCTGCACATGAGTGTTTTGCCTGCATATATTTACGCATATCACATGCATGCCTGGTGTCCTCAGAAGCCAGAAAGGGCATTAAAATCTCTGGAACTGGAATCACAGACAGTTGTGAGTCATCATGCAGATGTTGAGAATAAAATCCAATTCCAGTCTTCTGCAAGAACAGGAAGTGCTTTTAGCTGCTGAACCATATCTCCAGCCTCTAGATTAATTTTTGAAATAGTACAATTTACAAAATGCATTCTACTGCATATACTAAGACACACAGAACTACAGCTTGCACAGCTCACTTGATTCTAACAAATCCCTTGGCATTCTTTGCTTCAGACCTCACATAATATCCTCAGTGCCTACACTGACTTCTGTCTGTTCCTTCCTAGTGTTCTCTACTGGAGTGAACTCAGGGTGGGAGCCTGAATTATGTCCCCAAGACTCTGGTAGATAGGTAGTCAACAAATGATTAATAAAATAACAAACGAACAAACATTTACTAAATGTATTGAATAACTATTCTATTATATAGCTTGCTGGGGAAAGATGATAAGGTTAAAGGTCATCAGTAGTTTTGTATCCTCAGCTTCACTGAAGTCAGTCAGGTGTGTTAGCTGCCATTCTAAGCTTGTCAGGCAGTGGCAATCAGGCAAAAGATGTGAATCCTGAAATAAGCATACACAGAACAGCAAAAGCTGTTTCAAGTCTCAGAAGCAGAGAGGTAGCAAGAATATAATCAATAGCTGTCAAGGGAGCCACTGGCAAGTGCAAGGGTCTTGTGATTTTAGAGACTTGTCCTGCATTATTCAACAAGTTTTTGTATGAGCAACCTCACAAAGGCAAGGTATTAATTTAAAATAAATGTGTCTATTCGACTGGAGACCACACTACTGTCACAAGTAAGTATATTATATAGTTTATTATTTTGGTGAAATACCAAGGGAAAATGAAAACAAAAGTGGAAAGGTGTAATTTTTTTTCAAGAGAATAAGTTAGTCATATGAATGCCCAGAAAATCTCAGCAGACTGACAACGGTAAAAATGAGCTGATGTGCTTTGTTTAATTATTCATGTTTCATTTTTTGTATGTGCAGACCAATTGGGCATTTCTGGTCCTTAGGCTGTCCTGAGCATTTGTCCTTTAAATGGAAACTCAGATTCTTTTCCTGTTGGAACTATTTTGGCTCACACAATTAGAGTCTCTCTTCAGATATACTCTATCCAGCTAGTAGGGGTGATGGGAAAGGGGCCAAAGGGTAGTAATGAGATGTGGTCTCATCAATTCATATTGGCCAGGACATGGTTATGGGATTGCATAGTTGCAAGAGAAGCTGGGATACATTTAACGTAGCCTTTCTTTATGTCACCACTTTTCTTTTCCTGTAATTCTTACATCTTCCATGCAAATGATTTAACAGGCCTTAATGAGAGTGAATGGAAATTATATCCCAGCACCTCCATCACAGAGGTTGACCAAGGTTTGGTGTCCTGATGGCACTCACATAGTGAAATTTCTCTTCAGCTGGGGAATGTAATGACAGTGAAATATTTCCTGCCTACCCCTAGCCAGGGCAATTCTCTAGAGCAGCTTATATGCCTGTCTGTAGTAATAATCCCCCATGCAACAGATCCTATCATGATGCTCTAGACATTGTCAAACAAATTGGGGAATTCTCTAAACTAAATCCAGCTGGCTGATTCTGAATGTACTTTTTTTTTTTTTTAACAATAAAAAGATTGTAAACTTGGTGAGATTTTTGTCATCTGACTTTGTAAATATTTTCTTTTCCTTGTCTTCAGGGCTAGCAGCAAGAAGTTTATGATTTATGGTCATGTTTCTCTTAGGCTGGATCAGATGGGACTTACCATAGGTGATACTTTTTTCTTAACTCCAGTGTATATGTTTGAAGATCTGAAAATGTCTGTTACCACAGATACAACATCCAGCCCAATGGATGAACAGTGAAATTTGCTGTATCTTTATTATGCATCAAGGTGAGTTTTGGTGTGCCTTTTCAGATTTTACAGACCTATGGCTCGATGGATGAGCTTTTTAATAATGTTTTTTTGTTTTTTTTTGTTGTTGTTGTTGGTTTTTTTTGGCAGAAGCAAATGAGTATAGCATCTGCTATGTTAATATAGCTATCTGAGCCCTGCTTTATAGAATGTAAGGTTTTTTCTTAAGAAATGCTTTCTTTATAAAGTGATTAGTTCCTCATGTTTCTATTTTTTTAAAAAAGCCACATAAATTAAAAATTGTTGGTCTTAAATAAAATGATAAAACTAAAAATAAAAGTGAAACCAAGCACCTGGGCAGGCTCTCTGTGAGTACAGAAAAAACAATAAGCATAAGTGGGTAATAAACAATCTCAAATATTTTTCAGTATCTTGCATTTATACATCTTTGGACTTCAATTACCAGTAACCTGAGACCTAAGAGTACTGTTGGCTGCATCAGTACCATCTTCTCTCTTAGCATTGTTTTAAATACCCTCAACTAGATTTCAAGAAAATAAAAATACATGCAGTTCTGTCTTATTTGTTTGTATGTCACCAGCACATGGCAAATTAGCAATTATTGAGTGAGTAAGTTGGAAAGTTCCAGTAAAAGGAAAAATTGAGACACATTATGGACAACAAAGGTATTCACGTAGCTAAAAGGATTTGCTTGCAGAAATATTTTACCTTTTTATTTAAAAAGAAAGAAGGGTGTATTTTTTATTGAAAACAGATTCTTCTCTCATACAATACATACCAATAACAGTTTCCCCTCCTTTCTCCTCTTAGCTGTCTCCTCGACTCTCACCCAGATCCACTCTCCCTCCATTTCCTCTTCAGAAAAGAACAGGCCTCCCAAAAACTCAGTAAAACAGGACCAAACAATATATAGTAAGACAAGACAAAAGTATTCATATCAAGGCTGTATGAGGCAACCCAGTAGGAGGAAAGAGTCCCAAGAGGCAGTAAAAGAGTCAGAGATACACACTAGCTCTCACAGGTAGGAGTCTCACAAAAACACCAAGCTACCAGCCAGAACATACACATAGAGGACCTGGTGCAGATCCATGCAGGCCTCTTGCCACTTCAGACTCCAAGATCCCATGCAAGACCTGCTTAAATGATTCTATGGTTCTGATGTGAAGGACAAGTTTTTTAAATGTTGCCTCCTAATTAATGTATAGCAACCATTCACCTTCTAATAGCTAAAACCCAAAGATATTGTAAGTTCATTTTACCCATTAAAAGAAAAACAAAAACAAGCAGATCATGGTGGTGCACACCTTTAATCCCAACATTCAGGAGGCAGGTACAGGCTGATCTCTGTGAGTTCAAGGCCAGAAAGGTCAACAAAATAACTTCCAGGATAGACAAGGCTATAATAAACAGAGAAAACTTGTCTAGAACCCTCCCCCTCAAGAGAAAGAAAAGGAACTTTCTGTAATTAAATGTTTTCACTTTCAGCAATGGTAAGGATAATCTCAGCAGAGCCAATTAAATCCACCCGCCCATATAGTTTGTTTTAGTTGAAACAGCTCTATAGCCTCTTCTTTGATCTGTGGGCCTTGAATACAGGATTCGATGGGAAGGTTCACTTCCACTTCAATGAGTGGTTAACAAGGATAAAAAGTTTACTGTAGGCAGCTTAGTGTATAACTAAGAAAGATTTGAGTGTGTGTGTTTGTGTGTGTGTGTGTGTGTGTGTGTGTGTGTGTGTGTGTGTGTGTGTGTGGTAGTCCAAACTGTGTTTTCTTTACAATTTAATCTCTATTTTAGTTAACAATGGTCTGTTTCATGAACATAGAAATCATCAAAGAAAGCTGATTCTTCAACCTTGACTTCTATTTCTAAGAGTCAAAAAGTATTATTTCACTTCAAATCTAAGGCAGAAATCGGATTATCATGAAATATATTGATGATTTTACCTGAGTAGAAGAAAAGATTCTTATTCTGTTTTCTGAATCTTACCATTGACATCAGTAGTCTTTTTTTAGCAGACACTTTCTGCAGTGTGTGTTAGTCTGGAACTGCACACTAACATTGCCAACAGTGCTTTGGTGCCTTTTGGGGAAATTTTTCCCACCTATCCATCTATTAAAAAATTGAAAGAAAAGCATTTACTACTTTTAACGACTTACCAAGATTGCTATCAATACATATTTTGGCATGCCATTCTTCCTTTGAAAACTGGGTTGCAGGGGTTGAGAGGAATCTCAACCTTAATCTTTTACATTTTTATTTAGATGTGTGGGACTGTGCATTGAGTATAAATATGCATGTGTGTATTATATATGTATAGGTGCTCTAGAAGGGCAGAAAGGAGGTCAGATCTCCTGAAACTTGAGTTATAAGCAGTTTTCAGTTGACTGGAGAAGGTACCTGGTACTAAGTGAGGCAGCAAGTTCTTTTAATCACCAAGTTATCGCCTTGCCTCCTTTGTCCTTAGTTTTATTAAGGTTAATAAAAAATTTTAGAAACTATGAATTGAAGTGCAGCCTAAATGACCAAAAACATTTTAGTTTAAGTACCTCTGAATAATTTAAATTAGAAATATGTTTCCCTTCAAAAATAATAAGTTTTCTACTGTTTAATTTGTTTTTCTATCACTATCATTGTGACACAGAAAAATATCCTAAGAAATCCATTGTAATTTGATACCAAAGACTATGAAATAAAACAATTTTAAAGTCTTCTCCAAAAAAGAATTACCCAGATCATAACTTCTAGGACATGAAACATCCAGACAATTAAAATAACTTTTATTGAAATAAAAAAACTTCTCAGAGAAAAATTAAAGTTCTGTTCTTTATTTCTAGTGATTATCTGCCTCCTCAAAGGCTGTCACTAATTAGAATGTATAGTATGCTTGGTAAAAATTCAATTAAACGTCCCTGAAGGATGTTTGTTTTTTACACTGGATTACTGAACTAGACTCAGCACTTCTAGCTTCCCCTCTGCCCCATCACTCAAATCCAGATTCCAGTCTTTAATGTCTACTCCTAAGCCATGGATGAGTGATGAGTGATAGCCATGTTTGGGCTACTTCAGATAAGACATAGTCATCTGCTGAAAAACATTCCCATATTTCTTCAGCTTCCAGTTATTTGCTCTTCTAATCACTTCTCTTATTTTCCTGCTTGCTCACTCTCCCCACAGTTTTGATCTTCTAAATAGCCCTTATGATAGCCAATGGAAGTAATTCCTTTAGGAAATTATACTCAACAACATCTCTTCCTGCTGTGTACTTTAATAAATAAGTCCCTTATAGGTCCTGATATGGGTAATATCTTGCCAGTTAAATGGACTCAGGACATCAATGACAGGATTATTTTTTTAATGTGACACTAAGAAAGAATACAAAGCACTGAGCTAAAATGACATCAACCATACTGTTGTTTATTTAAACTTCATTAAAAACTCAATAAATGCCATTTATATTAATCAAATAATTTTATTCTCCATCACAATACCTATATTTAAAATACAAACAATTTGCAATGACTGTAGAGCAAAGTCCATCTCCAGGTTCCTCCTGGGAAGTGACTGTTGCCTTTATTACCCAACCATTCACAAGGGCACCAGTGACTCAGTGCTCACCAAGGAGTCCTGAATTTTTTGTCTCAAGAACTTTCTTCCAAGCTATTGACATTGATTCTTAACATCTTCAAACTGGTACTTTATTTTACGGAAAAATCAATGAAATGTGTTTTAGACAATAACCAAGATTTATGATGCTATCTCAAATGATTATTACAATTCTTTCTCAGCTGTTTCTTTGCATTCTCAAGGGACACCAGTTATATGACAAGATTACTGCATGCACAGACAGAGGTAAATGCCTCCACTGTTGCCCAACCACAAATAATCCCAAACACCTTGATTCCTCTGCCCCCATATGTGTGAAATTGGAAAATGACGTGTTTCAGAAGGGAGATAGATGGGGAGGGTCAGGGCTGAAAAGATCATCTTTCTTGAAGCTAATTATCAAGTACCCAGGTTCTTTATTCACATGATATCATTTAACTTTTACTATATTTGTTTTTGTTTTCCCACAGGTGTATGTTTATTACAATTTAAGCAGAAAAATATTGGAAAAGGAGGCCACTCAATCATATAGAAAAGGGAAATCACGTCATTGGTGGGGTTTTTGCGGGGAGGATGTCAGAGAAGAGAACAATTGTGTGAACAAATGTCAGATTTTAATATTCATGAATTATAGCTATAAAACAGACAGGGGATTGATACATTTATCTGAGGAAGAACAAAATAGCATCAGCTAGCCTGATTGTGAAAGCTGCTAGAGAAATGTTTTTGGGATCATGCCATATGTTAAAAAAACAAAACAATATTTCTTGGATCTTGAAAGAAAAATACTCAATTTCATTTGGAATAACAGGAAAGCCAGGACTGCCAAATCAATTTTACTCAACAAAAGAACCTCAGGAGGTATCACCATCCCTGACTTTAAGTTATACTATAGAGCTACAGTAATAAAAACAGCCTGGTATAGGCATAGAAACAGACTTGTGGATCAATGGAATAGAATTGAGGATCTAGACATTAATCCAAAAACCTATGCACACCTGATCTTTGACAAAGAGGCCCAAAACATTCAATGGAAAACAGATAGTATATTTAACAAATGGTGTTGGCATAGCTGGATGGAAATGTGTAGAAAAATGCAAATAGATCCGAGCCTGTCACCCTGCACAAAACTCAAATCCAAGTGGATGAAAGACCTCAACATAAACCAAGCCACTTTGAACTTGATAGAAAAGAAAGTGGCAAATACACTTCTACGAATTGGCACAGGCAACCACTTCCTAAATATAACACCAGTGGCATAGACACTAAGACCAACAATCAATAGGTGGGATCTCCTGAAGCTAAGAAGCTTCTGTAAAGCCAAGGACACTATCAATAGGACAAAACAACAGCCTACAGAATGGGAAAAGATTTTCACCAACCCTACAAGTGATAGAGGACTGATCTCTAAGAGATCAAGAATCTAGAGCCCAAAACCTTGAATAATCCAATCAAAAACTGGGGTACAGATCTAAAAAGAAAATTCTCAGCAGAGGAATTACGAATGGCTGAAAGGCACCTTAAAAAGTGCTCATCATCTTTAGCCAACAGAGAAATGCAAATTAAAACAACTTTGAGATATCACCTAACACCTGTTAGATTGGCTAAGATAGAAGGCACAGATGACAGCCTATGTTGGAGAGGATGTGGATCAAGGGGAACACTACTCCACTGTAAGCTTGTTCAGCCACTTTGGAATGCAATATGGCGGTTTCTCAGAAAATTGAGAATCAATCTCCCCAAGGACCCAGCAATACCACTTCTGGGTGTATACCCTAAAGATGCACAGTAACACTCCAAAGGTATTAGCTCAACTATGTTCATAGCAGCATTATTTGTAATAGCAAGAACCTGGAAACAACATAGATGTCCCTCAACTGAAGAATGGATTAACAAACTGTGGTACATCAACACAATGGAATACTACTCAGCAGTAAGAAAAAATGATATCCTAAAATTTGCAGGCAAATGGATGGATTTGGAGAACATCCTCCTGAGCGAGGTATCACAAACCCAGAAAGATATGCAGGGGATGTAGTCACTCATTAGTGGTCTCTAAACAAACTAACAAGAAAAAAGCCAAGCATGCCCAAGCTGCAAACCACAACCACTAAACAACTTGGGATCAGAAACACCCTGGACTGACCCCTCGGATCCCACTCCAACTATAGGAACACCTGACTCACTCTTGAGGGAGGGGAGACAAAACTGGATTTGCCAAGAGTGGAGACTGAACTAAGCTTTATTGGATCAGTGGGACCATGGGACTGTCTGAAGCCTTCCCAGGGAGGGGATGGGGAGTTGTGGAGAAAGAAAAAAGGACCTGATGTGGCAGGAGGGGGAAGGGACCTTGAATGGGGATATACAGGGATAGGAAAAAAAATCCAGAGGGAAAGCTGAACACAAAGTAATATTATGTATAGCTAATTATTTGCATTATCACCCTTGATAAGTCATGCTTATGATTTTTATTTTCTTTATAGTTATTATCAACTTATCAGCATTTTAAATTCAATTTACTGTTTTTCTTGATAAATACAAAATAAAAAAAGAATTAAATGATAGCGTGTTTTCTGCACCATTAATAGAATTATAGAAGATAGACATTGATTCTTGTGTTCTTCAATGTTTGAGGGGATGAAAATGAACCTGTGTAAATGTATTTTCAGTCTTGAAGCACATGTCCCTTTTATTTTTGTCATATGTATAATTCAAAACAGCAGTAAAAAGACTTACTACTAT
This sequence comes from Sigmodon hispidus, assembly GCA_004025045.1. Classification (NCBI taxonomy): domain Eukaryota; kingdom Metazoa; phylum Chordata; class Mammalia; order Rodentia; family Cricetidae; genus Sigmodon; species Sigmodon hispidus. The sequence continues at coordinate 23,407 of PVIH01013435.1, forward strand.
AAAAACAAAACAAACCAAAACAAAAAACAAAACAAAAGAAAACACTTTGTTGTTTTTCCTTTAAAATTTCTGCAAACCTCAAAAACAAGAAAAGAATATATACATCTGGTATAATAATAAGAAGAACCTAAACAAAAAATACCCATTTTGTCCCTTTATTTGAACAAACTTAACTTCCTTTTCATCTATCTGTCTCATCAAAATAAAAAGTCAGTTTCAGCAATATACATTTTAGATTTTTTACTTACTAATGTTGAATTACCTTCAACTCTTTCAACTGAAGTATTCAATGAAAAGTTAATTTTTCTGTGAAAATATCTTTCTTTTTAAAATACACATTTACATTTTTAAATAATAGTCTATGATGTTTTTATCAAGGCTTTAATGTTCTCTCAAGATGAACCTTGTTGGCACACATAATACAAAGTTAATGGGCCAAAATTATGCTTCCAGGATTACATAAATCAAAAAAATGTAAACCATTAGGGTTTTTTCTACTTAAGAAAACAAATGCTTGTAGCTTTTCACAGTTCTGTAAAAAATTTCAAGATGTTATTAAGTTAAAAATGTTCACAAACTAAAACTTTTATTTCTTGCAACTTTAATTTACTTAGCAATGTTAAAAATATCTATGCAGTCCAGGTATAATAATGCACACCAGTATTTGTGATGCTGAGGCAAGATCACCAGATATAGGCTAGCCTGTATTATAGAGTGAGAGCCTTCCTCAACACATACGCAAACACACATGCACACACATACACACACAAGCAAGAGAATAATGTTTATGTAGGTGAAAGAATAAACAAATAATTATTCAGAAATGAGAGAATTTGGAAACTTTGTTCTGAAATTCCTACACTTTGTAACGCCAATTCCATCCAAAACAAAAGATGGGACTTGAGTTTCCCAGATTTTTCCTAAGAGAAAATTTCATCATATGTTGAGAACAACAGAAAATGTTCCCAGAACAGGTAAAGTAGAAAAATCAACTGATGTAAATAAGCAACAGGTTAAGGCGAGTTGTCTCAGTGGTTAAGAGCATTGACTGACTTCCGGGAAATTGGGGTTCAGTTTCCAATGCCCACATGGTGGCTCACAACTATCTGAATCTCATACTCTTACACATATCTACATACATGCAGGCAAAACAATAATGCCACAAGGTAAAAATAAATGTTATTAAAAATAAAAAAGTCAGAAATTTCAAGCATTCATAATTATCTTTTTGTAGAAATAATATAGCATTCTAGCATAATTTTGGATCAATATTATTACAATGCTTACATATCTAAGCATGCATATCAAGAGGCAGATTTTGGTATACAGAGAGATATAGTACATAAAATAAAGAAATGTTCACTGAATGGGCAAAAAAAAAAAAGAAACTGAAATTGAAAAGGTAAAAAATTATTCACATTCCCTAACTCTAAAGCCTAGTATAAACAATTATAAACAATACAGTATGTAATTGGTGAAAAGACAGATATAGAGATGAATAGAATAAAGAGACAAGAATAGATAAAGAAAGGCTACCAATATATTTTTTCACAAAAACACAAAAGCAATTCACTAAAGTAAGACCAATCTTTAGTAAATGGTACTATAAAAACTACATTAGAATGCCAAAAAAAAAAAAAACATGAAATGTCCCACAACTTCACAAATGTTAATTCAAAATTGTGTGATACATGCAAATACAATAAACATAAACATACAAGAAAGTGATCTATTTTCAAACTTGGTATAATTCTTTGATCACTTGAGATAATTTGTTGTATTGTCACAAATTTAGAATCACATGGGAAGGGGGTCTCTATCAGATTTGACTGTAGATATATCTGCTTTTAAAGGTAGATATAATAAAACCCCTGCCTCTGTGGCTCCCTGCTGATGGTGGATTACAACCTGGAATTGTTAGGCAAATAAACCACTTCCTCCTCTATGTTGCTTGTCAAGGTTTTTATCACAACAGCAGAAAGGAAGCTGGAACATCACCTCAAAAGTCTGAAAAGCATTGACTTATCTGATACTACTAATGTCTCAAAGTTCTTATGTCTGTGAAATATACTGCTAGATTGAGAGAAAAGATTTGCAAGTAGCATATTTGACAAAAAGATTTAAGCAATCTATCTTTAACAAATGGTGTTAGCATAGCTGGTTGGTAGTGTGTAGAAAAATGCAAATATATCCAAGCCTGACACCCTGCACAAAACTCAAATCCAGCTGGATCAAAGACCTCAACATAAACCCAGGCACGCTGAACTTGATATAAAAGAAAGTGGGAAATGCCCTCCAATGAATAGACACAGGCGACCACTTCCTAAATATAACACCAGTGGCACAGACACTAAGAACAACAATCAATAAGTGGGACCTCCTGAAACTGAGAAGCTTCTGTAAAAACAACTTTGAGATATCACTTGACACCTGTTAGATTGGTTAAGATTAAAGACACAGATGACAGCCTATGCTGGACAGGATGCAGAGCAAGGGGAACACTCTTCCATTGTTGGTGGGAGTGTAAGCTTGTTCAGCCACTCTGGAATGCAGTATGGTGGTTTCTCAGAAAACTGAGAATGAATCTCCCCAAGGACCCAGCAATAGCACTTCTGGGTGTATACCCAAAAGACGCACAGTGGCACTCCAATGGCATTAGCTCAAATACGTTCATAGCAGCACTATTTGTAATAGCAAGAACCTGGAAACAACCTAGATGCCCCTCAACTGAAGAATGGATTAACAAACTGTGGTACATCTACACTGTGGAGTACTACTCAGCAGTAATAAAAAGTGATATCCTAAAATTTGCAGGCAAATGGATGGATTTGGAGAATATCCTCCGGAGGGAGGTATCACAAATCCAGAAAGATAAGCAGGGGATATACTAACTCATTAGTGGACTCTAAACAAAAAAGCAAACAGCAAAGCATGTCCAAGCTGCAAACCACAACCATTGAACAGCTTGGGATCTGAAACACCTTGGACCAGCACCTTGGATCCCACTCCCCCTAGAGGAACACCTGACTCAGTCTTGATGTTGGAAACTGAATCTGTCAGGAATGGATGCTGAACTAAGCCATATTGGGACCTTGGAACCTCCTGCCCTTGCTGGGGAAGAAGTGGGGAAATGTGGAGAAGAGAGAGTGACTGGAGGGGCGGGAGTGGGAAGGGACCTTTAACAAGGATATACATGGATAGAAAATGTAACTTTATTCATAATAAAAAATAAAAATAAGTAATAAATAAATAAATAAAAGACAAAAAAATTTTGAAGTCAAATAAAAAAAGAAAAATTTAATAAAGGTTATGGGCCAAATATCTTAACAAATGAAAGAGAAAAGGAATAAATGTAAAAAAGTACATAATATGTCCAAATATAGATACTAAATCATTAGGGATTAAATCATAATTAGAAATTATTACAAATTTTGAAGAGAGTAAACTTAGCTCAAGAAATGCCATTTTGTATTCTAGTATCCATAGACATAAAATAGAGTTCATATCCACATTCCTGGCAAGAGCTTCCAGTTCTAGGAGAGAATGAACTGGACATAAGAATGATCCAAGTGGGGTCCAGGACTAAAAGGGTTCTTCCATTTTAGAGAACTATGCAGAACTAAAGCAGATAGATCCCTGAGAAAGATTCCCTCACCCAGTTCCAAGAGACTATTGCTAGAAACTGCTGTTCAGAGAGGGGCAGCATGAACTAAGTTCCAACTGCAGAATCCATACCACCCTGAACCTGTTACCTGATCACCAAATTCTCTAGTCAAAATACAGCACCATTATTCCTGGCCCCTGATTCAAGGAGAAATTCCCCAGATTAGCTGTCAGCATACAACCTTGTACTAGAGTAACCCCAAATTGTGTTTTTCCCCTTTAAAAGTGGCTGTTAAGCTCCCCTAGGGAGCCCCCTCCTGATCTTGGTATGGCAAGAGCTGGACTGGGTTCCCTGCCATGACTTGTATTTACCTAAATAAACTTTGCTATTGTATTCTGCTCTGTCCTTGTCTCTGGTGGTCTCTCCAGAGTCGCGACTTTGGGCACAACAATTTCAGATTAGCCAACAAATACAGAGAGACATGTCAGCAGATATAAATGTTTGTACAACCTGACACAAGAAAGTGTTGACACAAACACAAATCATCTGGAAAATGCAACATGATACAGTTACTGTGTGCATTTGGGCAACTTCTTATAAACATAACATTGTTAAATGATTCAGTAATCCCCATTCTGTGTTTTATTTTTATCATGCAGATTTGGCAAAAGAAAGTGTTTGTAAAAGTTCTCACAAACGTTCATATGAATTATTACAACAGTACTATTTATTACTGCCAACAATTAGCACAGATATTATTAATGTGTTTTAGCAGATAGGTACATCATGAAATACATATACAGTGCATCAATTCTACCATAAAACCCAAGAGCATATAAACTAAATAAATAAGTGGAATGAATATCAAACATGTCATAGGTGAATAATATAACATCCTGAAACTACTTTCTATATCATCATGCTTATATGATCAGAAAAAGAGAAAATTGTAGAAACAAAGAGCAAACAAATGGTTGCTGGAAGACACAGGCAGAGTTGATGTGACTATTGCTGGGGACTGTGTCTTATGTTTCCATGGTTTTGGACTATTATCCAAAGAACTGAAAAATAAGGGCTTATGTAGATGTGCAAAAGGGATATTGTGCTGGTTATAAAGCAACATACTATTAAAGTTGACAGAGAGTCACAAAGGATAAAGATTCCTCAAAGGGACAGGGTACCCTAAGATATTTTTAATGGACTTTCAGGGAAGGAGAGGCTGGCTCCTAAAAGGGCATAATTTGGGTAACTTTCTATTGTGATTTACAGACTAGGTTATATAATCATTTCTTTATTGTGAATAACAATTTCCAAAATGCACATGATTTTAATCAGATATATGCCTTATTATTCATAGACCTAAGATGGTAAATACAGAATCTCTCCAAGGGGTAAAGGACCAAGTTTTACTTTTCTATGCAGGATAGTCCAAACCAGTTCAATCCAGATTGTCTCTTCTATTCCTCAAACTGAATAAAGGAATGAAGTTGGGAATTCATTGAACAGAAATGATTTAAAATTGATTGATTACAGCTGTGGTAAAACTTGTTTAGTGATGGGAATATGCAAGGCCTGATTCAGATAATGGTTTAAGAGGTTTTGAATTTGCTAGACTACTTCTTCAGTGTTTTTCAAATGCAGGTGAAGAAACCAGGTTGTGGAATGATTTATTAACTGTGTGTGTGTGTTTGTGTGTGTGTGTGTGTGTGTGTGTGTGTGTGTGTGTGTGTGTGTGTGCATAACTCAAATTCAAATGGGGTTCCCAAGTAAGCTATCTCTACATTTGCTTTCCTCATTGCCAAGAAGGGGTAGTCTGAGAAAGAAAATCTGTATTTTAATTGTAAAACTTACATGAATCTACACATTTTCAAAGCCAAAGAACCATACACAAAATGATCAAATTTCAGTGTTTGTAATTCTTTTTAAGCCACAGCAATTCAAAACATTTTATTCCCATACAAACCAGACATTTGTATTTGCCAAATAGTGCAGTAGAATTAGATTATCACTTAATCCCATTCAGTTACTCAGCTGCCTATGACATGCAAGTAATTGTTTTAAACTTTAGTTTATATATTTTTATAACTGGAAAATTTCTTTCTATATCTAAAATATTAAAAATTTGGATGACAAGCAATTTTCAGAGAACAGTCTAGATGTGGATGAGTTTCATGTCATAAATATATTCTTTTTCCTAAAGTGGTTTCCTGAAGCTTTAGAGCAGATACTATCAGCTTCCTGATGGAGTATCAAATGACTCCCCAGTGAATATGGAAGGGCTTTCATTTACACACACTCTGATGAGCCATATCTCCAGTGCAGAGAGTGGACTGTTGGAACAAATGCAAATAGCAAAAAAGATGAAAACACACACAAAACAAGTCACGATGTACACACACACACACAATGAGGAGGACAGACACACACATATTGAAAGATACCTAATGCTGATGCACACACCTGCTCAGACATACACAAACTAAGATACACATGCTGAGACACACACTGAGACACATACACACTGAGATACAAACTGAGACACACACAAACATAAAAATACACAAACACACATATAGATACACACATGCACAATATGCATATACACCCTGACACTGAGAAACATCCATTGAGACACACATCCATTGAGATACATGAAGATATACATATTGAGACACACACAGAGAAACTACCCTGAGACATATACTGAGATACATATATCTACACACATATAAAGACACACAACGTAACAAGACTGTAATAAAATGATTTACTGGTTAAATTTTAAAGAAGGAAAATAACTACATCTTTTGAATAATCCATGACATGTAAGTGGACCAGAAATCAAATTATAAAATCTTGTGACTGCTTACTATACCTTTGCTCCTTTACATCCCATTATCCTGAAATCACATACCCTATTGATTCTATCATTGTCTAGAAACAAATAACTGAGCAGCACAACAGTCACCCAAGCCTGGAAGTTCTTATATTTGTGTGCTCAGTCTGCTAGAGATTTGTCTTGAGTTTATTTCAACATTTTTTGATATTATAATTACTTAATTTCTCGCTTTCTCCTCCCTACAAATTCTCTTATATATACTTTCCTTGTTCTCTTTCAAATTCTTGGCCTTTTTAATTAATTCTTATTGGATGAATATATGTATATACATATATATTCCTTAGCACAACCTGCTCTGTCTCTATAATGTTACTTCTATGTATGTTTTACAGGAATATTTTTTAATGACATGAGCACGAGGATATTAACAGGTCATTTAGGCTTCCTGGAAGCTACCAGCAGCCTCGGGGCCTTTGTAGGTTATTTCATTGAGTCTCTTTACCCTGGGATATTTTTCAGATTAATTTTTGAACTAAAGAATCTTACATGTGTCTGCTTTTAGAAGATTCTCTTTATAATGAACCAAGATGTCATGAGGCTCTGAAAATAATGCAAAGTTACAGTTTTTCCCAACAATATTTTTCTACTATCTTTTATTTTTGAAATTGTATTTTATCTTTGCTCAAGATCACAGCAAAAACCCATATTTCACAAAGACAAGTTTTAACTGGTTTAACTTGCCTTCAGCTATTAAGTAAAATGCTGCCACTAATCTTGCTTTAGGGAAAAATAAGACAGGATATAAAATAAGAAAAAAATGACTACTATTAAAAATTCAGTACTTATATAAATCATAAATCAGTGCATTGTATTATGTATAATATGCATATTTAATGAGAATGAAGTCTTCTCTTTTCTGTATTTTCTTTTTATTTTCAGTGTTCTTCCAAAATGAATGTTTTGGTATTTGAATAAGTACTTATACAATACCTATTTTAACATTTGTTTGGTGATAATAATGATATTAAAGTATTTGGGATTATATAGTCTACAATTATTCAGTCTGTTGCATACACACAAATAACTAAATAAGAATTTCAGTAAATATCAAAATATTCAGAATAATTGTTGATTTTCTCCAAAGCATAAGTTTATACAATGCAGTCTTTTCTGTGCATGGTGTATATGTATGTGCATGTATGCTTACAGTAATTATCCACTGTAAAAAAAATAAAACAACTAGAAACTATACATTGTTACTTTTTCAAGAAAAAGAAAACTATTGAAGAAATTATAGGCAAAGTAGGACAACAGAAAGCTTTCATGTCCAGGGAGATGTTTCAGTGGATACAAGTCCTTCTGTACAATTCTGTGGACTTCATTGTAACCCCAAGGTGTAAAGAGGCATCCAGCTTTTCGATCTGTCCTCTTACAGCAACACACAAACTATAGCTATGAATGCCTGTGCTCTGGTAAACACACATACACACACACAGAAGAGGGGAGAATTTTTGAAAATAAAAGCTTGGTTATTTCTAAGCTTTCCATCAGCATAGGAACATCCATCTTCAATTAAGTAAAACCTAACCTAACATTTATTGAAATATTTTAAGATAAATATTCCATGTAATAGAACTTAATCATTTAATAAAAACAGGTTTTAGGGCTTTATAAATTATATGATTGCATAATGATGTGTATTCTTACTTACAGGCAATATATTTAGTTAACTGATGAACATATAAGTATACTCAAATATGTAATAGCCACAAAAAGAATACAGTGATAAATACTGTCTTAGCTCGGAATGTAAACACTGAATAAACATCACCCAACCCAGCTAAATGAATTATAAATGAAAACAAGAGCACTATCCTATAATAACATGAAGATTTATGGATAAACTGCAAGTCTTCTAAAAATATAAGCTGTATCAGATTCAGTATTAAGGACTCTGTCCTTGGATATTTATAAATTCTTTCATGGGTATTGCCTAAAAATGTCTCCATATTTTATAGACTGTATTTCAAGTGCTGTAGTGTAAAGAAGAATCTCACATTTATCTATATATGTTCTTAAAAAACTTTAGAGCCACACAATTTCTTGACAAGGCCATTTTATTATCAATGCAGATTACAGCATGCCCCTCATCCTGATTCTCTTTAATTTCAGTCAGTGAAGATTATAGCTTTCCATGTATTTATATAATTATCAAAATTTGATGCTTACATTAAGTAGTGACAAACTTACATTCCTAGTGACAAACAGCAAAGCCCATAGTCAAATACTTATGGCATTATTTAGAAGCTTGTTAGAAAGGTAGGTTCCCCACTCTACCTTAGACATCATGGATAAGAACCTGTATTTGTAATAAGTGATAGCATCACACACTAAGTTTTAGAAGCACTGATTCTATATGTTGCACTGATCAGTGATCTTTCAAATAAAGTAAAAACATCTAAGTAATTGTATATCAATCTACCACTTGATGCCTTGAATATATTTTAGAAAATGTGCCACTAGGTGATTTCATCTTTGTGTGAACATTTTAAAAAGTCACTTGAACTTAAATGGCACAAGGCAATCTCTGCCTCTTGATTCCATCAGGAGTGGGTAACAACATTTTTGAGTGTGTTACTAGAGTCATGTGACATACAAATTCACAGCGAACTTTTAAAAGTCAATAAAACAGGTATACTCTAATAAGTTTAAAAGTATAAGCTACAGTATACACACAATAAGTAACATCTATAGGCTTTATATATCCTAATTTTTTCCCTAAAAGTTTTTTCATGAAGTTCTATAGTAAGTGACAATTCCAGTTTGTGTGGCTTACTTGCTTCCACTTCACATTATTGCTTATTATTTGCATGAATGCTGCTCACTTTGGTGTTGATTCTGCACAATTATGAAGAAACACAGAAATTGCAGTTTCTACATTTTGCATTGTAGGATCATTTTACTACAATTCCTAAAGAAACAACATAATTTTCAAATCTCAGATATAGGGGTGTGCAAGCTAAAACTACCTCTGAAATCAAAATGTTGTTTACAAGTTTAATATATACTTTTATCTTAAACAACAGCACAACAGACACAATGACACAGCAGGACCATAATCTTAATAATGATAACATTTCTTGACAGGCTGACTTATAGGTCACATGTATTACTTCTATCCAGAGCTATTTGAAATATTACCTTAAGTAATACTTTAAAACAAAGATCATAACTATATACTAATTGCAAACATAATGTGCTTTACCACTGTTTTCTTTTTATTCTCATGTCATCATTTAAAGCTCCTCAAAATCATGTCCACTTGTGTTCATTGTTTCAGGGTGCATGACTCGTCCCATGAACATGATTAAACCTGCATTGGTTTGAAAGTAAATGAAAGAGAAGAGTGAACAGAACAATCATATACATAAAAATGCACATTATTTTTATTTTCAAAGGCATACAAACATTGGAAACAATCTTTGAAAATATGCTATTTTAATACAGAAATCTTCTTTGTGGCTTATAAAATAACATATTCACATAGTACACTCACCAGATATCTTGCTCCTGACAAAAAATAAAAATGGATGATCAACAATAATCTGAGGGTACAGCACAGCCATCCTGCTAATTGCAGTTATTCCTATGGTTCAGAGAGAAAGTAGTTACATGCCTGATGTGCAAAGACACAATACCCATGAGAATTTTTTCAAAACAATCTATGCCTATTAATTATTAAAAAAGCAATAATCTACAGAAACAGGTGTTTTAAGACAGGAATATTTTAAATATGTTAATACTTATAGTCAATATTTTAAAGAAAGTAAATAAATAACCACAGCACAAATATACAATTTTTTCTCTAAACTATCAATAATAGCAAGGTGACTTATTCTGCCTATTGTAAAAACATTATCCTTAATCTAAGACAAATATTTGTGCTTTAATCAAAGTTCCTGTTAAATGAAGAGAAGGTAAAAAAGAAAGAAAGAATTTTCAAAGTGAATAAAGTCTTTTATATTTTCAAGTTATTTCTGTGGCCTGTAGTAAGTGTTGTACTTTGCAGCTCTGTGGAATTCCAGTTATGACCAGGATTATATTAAAAATAAAATTCAGCAGTAAAGTTTCCCAAGTTCTTATTTGCTACAGTCTACTTAGTTATTAGGAGATTTTAATCTTTTTTGATTAACCAACTACTGTTTTCTTTTACTCTTGAAAGTATTGTTATCATTGATGAAGTCAGAAGTACTACATGTCAATAAGCTAATATATTACAATGTAGCAAAAAGTTTATTAACTTTGATCATATCTGTTCAACATGCAATGGAAGCAATTGTAAACCAGAAAGAGGACTTAGGAAGTACAATGGAAAAGTCATTTTTGGTAATCTAAGGAAATCACAATCATCAAAATGATCAAGCACCAGGCTAGAGAGAAGACTTAGTCAGCAAACTTCCTGGCCCCCAACCATGAAGACAAGAGTTTCTATTCTCCATATATAAGGCTAGGCATAGTAGGCAGGGCTGAATTTAATTATAATGTTGTGGAAGCAGAATGGTTCTCTGAGGCATATTGGCCCACTAGATTAACCAAATTGGTAAGCTCAAGATTCAGTGACAAAAGAATGAGGTAGGGAATTATTGAGAAAGATACCGGATGCCTACCTCTACTCAGCAAACACCCCAGACAAACATACATGCATATAAGAGCGCACACAGGAACATGTATTCATCACACACAAAAATGATGGACAATTAACTATTATAATCTGAAAACAGAATGTGTCTATTTTTAGAAATGTTAACTTTAAACTATCATCTTATGATTAATATTATTTAAAAGTACTTAAAAGCATTTTTTCTCTGTCAATTTTTGTTTGTGTATGCAATTTTTCAGGATCGATTTTCCTCAGACAAAAATTAAGAACTAACTTCCAATAATAATTAGGAAGAAAAAAATTTTGAATACACACTATGTAAATATTAACAATGCAAACAGCATAGCAGGAAATCCTCTCTTAGAGCTGCCACCATGTGATGCCTCACTGGGACACTAAGCCTTGACATTGACCTATGACACATTTCACATTCTATTGAAAATTTTCTAAATGCTTTAGCTTTTGTTTGACTTCTAACTTGGAATAGAGTGGTGTCTTTGGTATGATTTCAGAAAAGGCTCTTCATTTCCATAGAAATTTGAAAGAAGTAAGAAGATTTTAGAAAATGACTTAGTATGTACCGGAGGCTGCAGCTGCTTCTGTCCCTTCTTCGTTAACCTCGATGAAGGATTTATGAACAACTTTGGAGAGAAAGAGTTCTTTCTTATCTGAAAAGAAAAAAAAAAATGAGATCATTAGCACTAGATAAAGAGACAGATTTGACCCCTTGGGTGAGTGAGTTTGAAAGCACTGAGAAACCAATATTCTGATTAAAAAAAAAAAAAAAAGACAATATAATGCCAGATTTTACTTAAGGCATGAGAGAACCAGTGATGGTATCATTTCAAGTCACTTCATTTTATAACCACTTGTTAATTTGCCTTTATCTATTCTTTAGTAATTTTTCACTGTATATTTCTCCTTTTTCCATTGCTTGTTTCTCATATTGCTCAGAGGTAGGGGAGCAGAAACTGTTTTTCACAGCAACCTCAAATGATTTAATAATTCAAGATAAAAATATGTTACCCATTTCCAGCTAATTTGAAATAAAAAGTTCACTATGAAAAATGGTGAAGATCCAGAACCAAAATATTCTTTTCTTAAACCTAATCAATAATTTTTATAATAACATAGATGACATTAACGTTGTAAAATAAAATTGATTTCCTGCCTGGAGAAATGTAAAGAAATGAAAATATATAAAATGGCATTCTAGGCTGGCTTAGTGGCTTATCTGAGCACTTGCAAATACATCACTCCAAGATTATATTAAAAATACATTTCTAGTAAAAGGAAGAACATTTTCTGCATTAAACTGCCTTTAAGCTTACTTTAAAATTAATGCAATTTAGGACAGATTTATGATCCCTAAACATTCATTTGCTCAGGTTCAAATGCCCAGGGCTTCAGTACATGACAATATTGAAAGATGGGGGGGTCTTAGAAAAAGTCACTAATATAACTAGTCTCCATTCAATAAGAGAAGTTTGAACTGAGATAGCTACAGAGAAAAGGAGAGATGAAGTGTCAACTTGTTCAAGCTTTAGTACGCAGACACTTTAACAAACATTCCGGTGCTTCTGTGGGTATGTTTTTGGATGAGATAAACATTTACATCAGTGGATTTTGAGTATGGCAGACTGCTTTCCAAGTGTGGGTGGGCCTCATCCAATCAGATGAAGAATCTGTATTAGAACAAAGACATCTCTTCTGAACAAGGAAAAACTCAGTCAGCAGATTCCTTTGGTCTCTTCTCTTTCTTCTGTTCCATAGTTTTTTAATTTCCAAAACCTCCACAATATATGAGCCCTTTCTAAAAAGAAATCTCTCTCTCATCTATCTACCTAAAATCTGTATATCATCTGTAATCTATCTCCCCATTGCCATTTATTTATCCATTTAGCCATCTATTATATTCTACACACATTTAAAAATATCTATCTATAAACACATAAAATATGTATTATTTGGTCATACATGCATACACATATGTGAACATACATGTCCTTTGTCTCTGGAGAAACTTATCTAATGTAAATGTGACATTAAATAAAGAAGCTGGCATTTGTAAGCCAAAGAAGTAGAGATCAGAAAATGACAGTCCTGTCAACACTCTTAGCTTAGAATATTAGGTGGTGAGCTACTGAGAACATGAATTTATAACTTTTTACAAATTTTTTTATTAAAATATAATTACATCATTCCCTGTCTTTTCCTTCCTCCATGCCTCCCATATACTCTCCTTGATTGCTCTCAAATTTATGGCTTTTTAAAATTGTCACACATATAATATAGTATACACAACACATATATATATTCTGAAATACATAAAATACATAGATACAACCTGCTCAGTCTGTATAATGTTACTTGTATAAATGTGAGTTGAAGACTGACCACTGGGTATATGAAAATCAACTTCAAAGTTCTTCCTTTGGGAATACTAAGTCCCACAGTCTGGGATACTCTGCTATGGAGTAGCAAAGTATAAATGTCTTCCAGTCTTTTGTTTAGCTGTTTTCCAAGATTAAAACAAAAGAACCGTTAAAATGAAAGCTTTTAAAAAAGGAGAAGCATAGACAGCAAGATTAAGGTTCTCTCAAGTGTTCTGTATGACACACTGTTGTTTCCTTTAATTCTAGAAAGCCTATGCTAAATTTCAGATAAGTAACTGCATTGTTGATGTCTAGTACTATTTGCATAAACCACAATCCAAGGGCTCGGTGGAAGGCTAGGCCTGCCACAAAACATTGAGTACCTGAATTCAGATCCTCAGCAGCCACTTGGAAAGGGTAGCGTGGTGGGAAAGCAGAGACAGGAAGACCATCGGGCCTTCTTGCCAGCTAGTCTAGCTCAGTTAGTGAGAGACCCTGTATCAAAATCTAAGGTGAGGAAGAGTTGAAGGAGATACCTGATGTTGACCCCTGACCTCTATATACACATGTATAGATGTGTACCCAAACATGCATATACACCTGAACACACACATACAATATAGAAAAAAAACACAGTTGATTTACTATTAAACTGTTGAATAACTTATAATTGACTTTGACCTAAAACAATATACATACTTATATTGTGCTAGAACAATATTAACCAACTTTTTTGGTATGTCTGGTAAACAGCACCTGATTATTTTGAATAATCACCATTGGCATCTGTGAATATATTTCTAATAAGGATCCATTTTCTTCAGGTATGTTTGGTATCTGTAATGATTATCACATTATTAAATAACCCATCTCTTACATTTTCTTACAAAATATATTTTATGACTAAAAAAATAAAATGCAACTAAAATTTATATGTAAAAATCAAGTATAATTAACTCTCTCAAACCTCATGACTTTTTTGTTTTTATTTAACAAGGCAGAAAATATAAGCTATTTGATTAATCAGATATCTTTAGTTGATAAAACAAACATATGAATCCAAATGCAGTGAAATATATGAACAATTTAGTAGTTAACTGATAACTATTTTCAAATCCTGGTGCTTTTTATCTTCATTCTGTCAGTTAAAGGAAGGCCATTAATCAAGACACAATTATGGCTCTGAATGCAAAAGCAATTGAATTTAGTTCTTCAGGACAATGGAAGCCCAGCTTGTCAACTAAGCCCCTAATTAAATAGTGTAAAGGGGAGTTTAAAAGACAAGGAATGATTGTTCAGCCACATCAGCTTGCAGAGATGAAACTGCCTGTAGTAGCTGTTAGACCTGTCATAACAAATTAGACAACTGGAAATAGGAAAAACGTGACCCCTTCACATGGCCTCTGTCCAAGTGGTGGGGTGATAGGGAAAGGTTAGTCATTGGACAGTACCTAACAGCTATGAGTAAGAAGTTATGATTGTTTACCGAGGAGAATAGCAAGCTGTGCATTTCCCAAGACCACACCAAAGCATTTATTAACTTCTTCTTGCCGCAAGTGAATTCATATTTAAGAAGATAGATGAGTTTAGACTGATTTAAACAGTCAAGGACCATGCTGAAGGCCCAGGTGGTAAAGTGATTTTCAGTTTAAGCCTGATGACTTGTGTTTACTGTCTGGATCTCACTGAGGGAGAAGAAGACAAGTGTATTCCACCTTGATGGAACCATCAAGGCCATGCAACCATACACATATGCCCACAAATAATAATAAATAAAAATTAATTTTAAAATATTTAAAAATTTAAAAACTCACAGGATGGCTCAGTGAGTAAAGGTTCTTGCCTCCCAACCATGATGACCTAAGTTCAATTCCCAGGATTCACAAGGTGGAAAGAGAGAACTGATGCATAGGTATTCTCTGACTTTCTCATATGTGCTGTGGCACGTGCATGCACCTCCCCCAGATAAATAAATAGAGTTCAATTTATATTTTTAAAATATTACACAGTGCATATGTGTACTTGAAACATTACATGGTATTCCATTAAGATGCATTTTTTCTACTACTTATGTCAGCTGTAAATAAAATTTTTAAATTAAACCCACTGACATACATGTTTACTAAGTTGCAGTGGCTGTCACAGCATGTTAGTGCCTGGTGATGGGAAGGGTGTACTGTGTACACTATTTCCAGGATGTCCCAACGCAGATACAAACCAGTTTATACCATGGACTCTGCTGAGCTCTCCTCCTCCGCTCAGTCCTCCCCCCATCCCCGGCCTGCTGCCCCACCTTCAGGGTAATTTATACTTGGGTAAGTTCTGACACCTCCTCATTCATTCCACATTCTCTATCCTGCACACTGTGCTCCTTGTTATTGAAGATAAAAAAAAAAAACCCTCTGTTTTACCTCCCCAAATCCTCCACCAGCCTTGGTACTCTTCAGGCTCAGCTTCTACCCCAGGAGACTACTCTTGCCTTTTTGATCCTGTATCGTCAAATTAGATCTGACCGTTCTTTCCCTATGGACCCAAAATTGATTCTGTGAAGCCTTTCTAATTTATTACACCTGAATTAATGTCTCTCCTCCTGGACTGCCACCCTCCTTAAGGCAATGGCTCTGCCATTCATCTGAGTACTCTTAGCTTCTGGAAAATAGCTGGGCCTAAAAAGTAAACTTTTGAATGGAGGGAATGTTCTGCTAATGTGCTATTTTCCAGTATTAACTCTCACACCATCTGCACAAGATTTGGTCAATGCTTATGAAAGGTCTTAGTTCTTTCATGATGTGAGATTTGAGTGTGCCAACTTTGTGTGGCAATGCATGGACATAATTATCATAGTTCTGCTCACAATTATTCCTATATGATAAAACACATGCTAATACAAGTAAGTATTCCAAGAAAAGAGCAGTAAGAGAGGGGAAGTGCACCATAGTCACATGCATTAAACTCTTAAAAACTGGATCAAGTTTAAAAATAATGGTAATAGCATCTGAAAGGCTAGTGTTACTATTTATATTTTTATTTTTTTAAAAAAGATCTTTTTATATTTTAAGGTCAGCAAAGCAAAGATTGACTCTGGTGTTCATATTTCCACAGCACAACTAATTGCCACTTAATGGTTAGTTCAGTGTCTGCAGATGTTGAAAAATGCCAGACATTTGACCTTCAGAAAAAAAACATCTATTGCTATAAATGTACATGTAGGAAGAAGTATTTTTTTTTCTTTGGATTAACTACAATCACATTAAAATAAAATGTAACTGAAAGTGGCTTGAGCAAGCATGTGTCGGGGGCAAAACATATTTAAAAATAGATCAAGACATGCGGGAACACAAGCCAGCTTTCGTTATGCTCCTGGATTCTTATGCTTGGACTTGGACTTCATCCTGTGTAATTGTATGCTAGCCAGGGGTCTTCTGTCCTATGTTCAAGTGGCTTCACATGTTTTTGTGGCTGTACATGTGTGCACATGGATGCCAGGGGTCAACCTTTAGTATCTTCCCCCAGGAGCTATATATCTTGTTTTTATGAGATTTGGTTTTTCAGTCACCAAGACCTTACTAATTAATCTTGTCTGGCAGGCCAGAGAGCCCCAAGGATATGCCTGAACCCTACCTCCTCAGCACTGCCAGTCTAGCTTTTTAATGGCCCTTCTGGATATTGAAATTGGTGTTTGCATGTCAAGCACTGTAACTCCTTAGTCTAAAAATGTTGCTTCCTTTCTTTTTTCCTTCTTTCCTGTCTCTCTCCCTTTATCTCCTCCCTGCTTCCTTCTCTTCCTTCCAACCTTTTTCTTTCTCTTCCTTTTTAAAGAGATTTCTTGTTTATTTGCTTGTGTTTTGTTTTAGCTGCACGTGGGTCACAAGCCCTCTCTTCTGACCACTGCATTCACTGCTGTTCCGTGGTTGGATCTACTTTCCTCCAAGCATCTGGGACCCAGATATTTTGTAATAGTAAAGATGGGAAGAAGTCAGAAAACCTTAGAATACCCAGAGAAAAGCTTGGCAGAAAACCAATTTCTTTGAAAAAGGCAGGGCAAAGTATTAAAGCATTCACTCAATAGCTGAACAAATATTTACTGAGCAAGTGCTCCATTTAACTTATTGTGTAGGACACAAAAGCTGAGCATGGTGATCATCAGGCCAGTGCTGCCTTCTATTTTCTTTGTAGCACCATTTCTGAACACAGCCAATTGAAATAGAATTCTGCCCCACCAAGGGCAGGCTTAGAATAATAAAAAGAAGAGAGTATCATACCAAAGCCCTATGTACCAATAGTGTCTCTTTGTGGCCCTATTTTTAGTTTCACTTCCACCCATAAAACTTTTGAAGAATTTCCCAGAACCTGACATCTTTCAGATTAGAACAGTGTTTATTTTTATACAGATTTTGCTCCAGAAGCAAAAATTATTCATTTATTTATTTATTAATGTACTGAGTATCTACTGCATACGCTAGACATACTATGGGTACTTTAACCCCTTCTATATAAAAGCACATGTGCATAAATAAAAAAGCAATAATAAATCAATCCATAAAGTATCATGATTTCCAGATGTGGTTCATATACCTGAGAAAACAAGGTAAAACAGTATGTTGGTTGATGACAGGGGCAGTGGGGAACATCTACTTGGAAGAGTGTAAGGTAAAGGCAGTTGACAGGGTAAATGGGAGCTGAGACCAAGTGAATGTGAAGAAACCAGCCAGGAGAAGACCTGAAAGTGCAGGTGAAAACAAGTTCAAAGACAGATCAAAACTGAGCATGTTTAGGGAGAGACCCAAAAAAATCCCAGTGGCTTGAGAATGGGCAATAGAAAGTGTGGGGGCACAGAAGAGCAGCCCTACATAAACCTAGGCAGCATCCATTGCTATGCTTCCTGCACTTCTCATCCATCTTCTATCACACATCAGCACCATTCTGATCTGATGACAAAATGACCTCTCTCACACAGTCACTGCTTTGAAACAGCTTGTAGCTCAGGCACAAGTATATAAATAAATAGACAGTCCAAATTAAAGGTGAAACATGGTTACAGACATACATGTAAAACACTGCCATGTTACAGTTGCCTAGGAAGAGAGCAGGATGCCAGGAAAAGGTGACAGTTGGTCTGGTTCTGGAAGAATGAGGAGGGGAGGGAAAGAGAAGGAGGCAAGGTCATTTGACACAGGAATGCAATTACAAAGTGGGAGAAAGAAGAAATGACTTAGAGGCCTCGATGGAGAGAAAACTATAAAAAGGTTGGGAGAAGCAGAATAAGTATCTCATGTTAGGAGTTTTGACCATGAGGTTAGAGAGTCTGGGCTTTGTCCAGAAACAATGGCATATGCTTGTTTTGAGTTCAGAATATACCAGTGAAGAGATTATATCTAGTGATGAGCAAATACTTCGGGGCAGGTAGATCAAATTCACTTTTCAATAGTCAAGCAAGACAGTAGGAACAAAAGTAGAATTGTAGCAATAAAAAAGGAACAAGCATTCTGGCTTACAGTGCAAGGAGAAAAGGCAACAGGGGACTGGATACAGGAGCTGGGCCAGCATCAATCTACAGGGATTGCATCTGACCTGAATATACCTTTCATTGTGTCTTTTTTTAAGTCCTTTATTTTATTGGCTTCTTTACTAATGCTTGTACCTTATGCTGAAGGATTTAGTAGTCTCTTTTTCTTGTCCCTTATACCTTCCAAGAAGATTTTCTATTAATCCAAATGTCATTCATTTCCATCATAAAACAGCCTTCCTCTATAAGAGAATTCTTATTGCAACTACCTCAGCATTTTAAATGAAGCTTGAAAAGAAAATGAATTTCAGCACTGTGCATTCTATGTTTATCGTATGAGTCTTTGTGTTTTGTAGTTAATGGGATTTAGCATCAGAAGCAATTGATATCAAATTGAGGTGGAGAAGACAACATAATAAATATTGAACATCCTACCTCATTCACATCTGCGTTCCATGAGTACTAAGCATATAGGAGTGGTGAGTACTGAGGAAATGCTCATCAGAATCAATATATGGGGCACTTATATTCTGCCTGGGATATTAGATGCATAAGTAGCATAAATATGAAATAAGATGTGAGGTGTTGAACAAAGAGGAACACAAAGTACTAGGGACTTAATGAGTAGCTGCTTGTAGTGATGCAAATCATGGTGGCTTGATGAAATTTGGGCTATCTGGAGGTGAGGCTCAATTCAGATAGAAATGGTCTACCAGATGAAAGGAGCTGAGGAGATAGGCAGGACAAGTGTTCAGAGTGACCAGAACACAAGCCGAGTAGAAGGAATGAACTTTGGAGAGAGGAGGTCTCAGTTCCTGTGGAACCTGCAAAGCAAAGGAAATTTTGAGCTGGTGCTGCTATGCATTTGAAGGTGGATATTAAAGTGATTAATCTTAGTGGTGGGAGATACAACAGATTAGGTTGTAGAAAGATTGGAAGCCATTTAGTGGAGTACTGAAGTAGCCTAAGGCAGCAGTGAGAAGCATTTCTACAAGAGTGGATTCAAAGGGATAAAAATAAAAGATCTTCCCCAAGACGTCTTAGTGAAGGATTTCAAGTCACTGTTTTCCCTGAAGCAAAAGGAGGTGACACAGATGGTTTATTTTCTTCTCCATGCACTATTTAAGCATCTAGAATTTTTAGAACAGTGATGGCTGGGGTCTTTTTTTTTAATGCTTTCAAATTTACATATTCATCCTATTACTGTTTTTAAATACTTTCTTTTAGTTTTAAGTAAAATTTTTGTTGACAAAGTAAGAAATGTACAATGTAACATTTCAAATAGTACCAAGCTCTTCAAGAAATAAAAATAATGAGCTGGTTAGATGACTCTGGGTAAAGCATCTGCCATACAAGCATGAGGACCGAAGTTCCGATTCCCAGTACCCATGTGAAAAAGCCAGGAGTGATACAATACCCCTCTCATCCCAACTCTGAGAGGAAGAGACAGATGGATACCGGTTGCTTGCTGGGCAGCCAGACAATCTATCTGAAATAATTCTCAGCATTCAAATACTTCTTTCTATATATATTCAAAGACTTCTTCACATATTCTCTTCTGTCCTTTGAAAGGGGTCTCATTTGACTTTTGGTTTATTTTCTTCCCTTTTTCCCCCATAATGTTTTTTTCTAATCCATGGTTTTCCATCCTCTAGTCATTTCTGACATTTAAATTCAGTAGTTAGTCATTGTTGGAGCCTGTGCTGTGCAATGTAGACGTTCAGAGGTGTAACTAGCTTCCAGCTGAGACTAAGACCATTCCCTGTTGTGATATACAAGAAGGTCTTGAGCTATTGGTGACTTTCCTCTGAGGTCAGGTGGAAGAAACACTTGATCTTTTTGAGAACCACTGATACCGGTTCTTTCAATCTTTCTAATATTAAATTTGGTTGCTAAGATTTTCTCCCCCCAAAAGCTGTCCATGATCTGGGGCTGGAGACATGTCTCAGTGGTTATAAGCACTAGCTACTCTTCCAAAGTACCCATATTTGATTCCTAACACCTATACCTACATGGCCGCTAACAACCTTCTATAACTCTTGTCCCAGAAGAAATGCCACCTTCTTCTTGCTTTGGTGGGCACTGTATACATGTAGTCCACAAATATACTTTAAAAATAATGGCTCTTACACATAAGAATAAACAAAAGTTTCAAAACTCTTTGTGCTTTTTTTCTTTGGGTCAAGTAAGATTTTCTTAAATTTATAACATAACACTTATACAATTGCTTTACTAGCAGATGTTTTATGAGAAGAATAGACACAGCGTGAAATATTCACATTATACATCTTTAGCACTCCCATAAACATTGAAAAAGTAGAAAGTACTAACTAAACATATTTAATTATTTTTATTGAGTTTTTGTGAGAATCACTTAGAATTACAGAATCTCTATCAAGGTTTTATGTTATTTGGAGAGGTGAAAATTTAGTCATCTGAAAAGGCTTTGAATGATGGAAGGCAGAGCATAAGGTGCTCTAGTAAACAAGGCAGAGAAACCACACTGAAATTAGAAGATGAAGATGCAAGCAAATAGATGGTTCATCAATTCGTGACAGAGAGGGGGAAGGGAAGAGGGAGGGAGAGAAAGGTAAAGAGAAAGAAGAAAGGATTAGTTGGAATGGCTGGCATGCTAGAGCTACCTCTGTTTAATCAAACTACTGATTTAACAATCAAAAAATTCTGACTGAAAATTGTAAGTAATTTGCTTCATGTAAGCAATCTAAAGCCTAAACAAAGTGATGTTTAAAATGGCAAGGACTGGCTTGGTAACTGATTCCCAAAAACTAGAGTGTGTAAAATGGGCCCAAACAGCCATATTCTCTTTTTTTCTAAACCTATTTTAGTGTACAGCAAACATTTACTGCGTGCCAACTCTAATAGTTAATCAAATGACTAAACACTTTGTATTTAGACTACTTAAAACACTCTGGAAGATTTTAGTCTTATTCCAAATCTCCAAGCCATCTGATTCCTAGCAAACATTATGAGTTTCTGTGTCTCTTGTAGTAAAAACAATGAAATATTACTTTATGAACTTATGTATAAAATTGTAAGTCACACAGAACACAGTGATTGACTTGCCTTAGCAGAGCTAACCCCTCAGGATAAAGTGGCAGCTGGTGTTATATTTGGGTGAAATATCTGCCTGCATGCTTGGAAGACAGTGAGGAATCTTGGTAAAGAAAGTAAAATGTAATTATTCAGTGGGAACTCAGCCCATAGAGTAAGATCAATGCTCTAAATTTATAAGGAAGACAGGATTAGAATTTTATGCTATGCTTCAGCTATGAATATATTTCTGACTCAGGTATAGAGATTCCAGATGATCTTTTGAATCTTCTCTAGTCTGGCCTTCTGACTATACCAACAAGGTGATTATAGTTCTAAGAACTTGGACATGAGCCCTGAAAACATTTACTACACACACACACACACACACACACATATAAAATTACACATCTCTCTTGCATAGACAGGGTCATCTATGCTGTAGGCTCTTATAGAATATATGTTGGTGCTTAGGGCATCAAGCTCCCCAAAGGAGGAGCAGAAGTTAGAGTATGAAATACATCAGAAATTTATCATTCTTACATTCTCAGTTCATGACTAGAATTGAGTGATGCTTAAAAACAGGCCTCACTATCCTAATTCTGAAAGGCTGAGTGATAGCACTTCTTAAACTCTATGATTTCTCTCTCTGTCTGTCTCTGTCTCTTTCTCTCTGTCTCTCTCTCTGTCTCTGTCTCTCTTTCTCCTCCCTTCCACTTTCTCCTCCCCTCATTTCCTCTCTCCCTGATCAGAAGTAAATGTATATAAAAATATGCATACACATATGTACACATGTAAGCAATTTCATAAGTGGGGAATATATTTCTAGAATTCAGCAAAAACACAGAAACTGTGATTTCACACAGGTGGCTGATTCAAGAGAGAAAAACTATTTTTTTTCCTTAACATAGGAATTGATGAGTAAGATCCCTCCACCAGGTGCTATAGTTCAACTACATTGACTATAAAGAAGCCTTACAAGATTAGTTTCTTTTATCTTAATATGTATTTGTCTATTCATCAAAAAAGATTCTATTTTTCTGTTGTTCAAAACTTTAGAAAATCGTAATTACATAAGCTTATTTATTTATGCTTAAGCTTAAATGGTAAATACCTTGTAGTTGATCACTTAAAACTATATCCAAAAGTATTTAAAGATCATAAGTGTCTTAATGTTACTAACATTTCAGCTTCCTCTTCCAATAAGCCAACTAGTTGTTATTTTTTATTTTCTTCATACTTCAAAGTTACTTTTTAAAAAACATTTTTACTGAAGACTTAAGAAAAATTTCACAATATTTTATGGGATAGTTTTTCTTCTGTTTAAGATAAATCTGTTTAGAGATCCAATCAGCATATTCTTTGATTATCTAGTCCACAAGATATTGTATCAGATGGGATAGCGAATTTAAAGGTGTATTTTAAAAGTGTCCTATAAAGAATCTAGAAAAAACCCACATCAAGCAATATGGAATGCTAGGCTATATTTATAGGTGCTTGTATAAGTAAATATCTTGTTTAATTTATTTTGTAAGTAATAACTATATGTAAGAAATTCATGAGAAGTGATGAACCAAAGTTCATTATGTTTAAGAGCTTACTATGAATAGTATTTCAATTGATAATTATTTCTTACCTGACATGGCAGTCAAATTTGCATCTCTGATAAAAATTTCATTGACTCCAAGGGCTTTAAAGATGTCTTTTAAATCAATTTCCTGTTCCACTGTGAACCTGAAGAACATATGGGAAGAATGTATTTAGTAAACAACAACTTCTTACCTGGAACAAGGTTATAATGTTCAGTATGTTGATGACAAAGGTATTTTATAGTGGGTCAATTATGCAAAAACTGACTTTTATGAAAATAGGTGAGTCAAAATTAGATAAGAATAATTTTTCTTTTGCATGTGGCTACTAATTGCAGATGGCTTCTTGAGTAGGTGTGGCAACTTGTGTCTATTCTTTCTATCAATGCTGGGACCCCATCTGGCTTGAACCTATGTGATGGTCAACAGAAAAAGAACTTGAACTTGATAGCATTTTTGTAGACTTTTTGTCTTGTATTGTTTTAATCAGAATATTTGGTCTTGTATATTTGATTTCTGAATGTCTATTATGGGTATGAGTATGGCTGTGTGTGTATGTAAGAAAGAGAGAGGAGAAAAAGATTCTTGCTTTTGTTTGACTTTTAGGGACAATCTTCTGGAGTAGTTTCGATAGAAGGATGAGAATCTAAAAACATTGGAAGAGAGGAAAGCATGGTCAGAATAAATTGTATTATAAAATATTCTTTGAATAAAAAGATGAATTAAATCAAATGACATTACACAATAGGATTTAAGTTCATTAGCAAAAATAAAGTATTTGCTATGAACACTCGAATACAATGCATAAATGTTTAATGGAACTTTGAAGTTAAGTATTATTAAGTACTATATAAAACTTGTAAATGAACACTGGAGAGATGGACTCAGTGGATAAAAGCACTTTCTACCAAGCCTGACAACTTGAATCTGATCCCTAGACCCAATACAGTGGAGGAACAGATGAGCCCAGCAAGCTGTCTTATGATCTTTAAACATTCGAATGCACATACACATACACACACACTAATAATAAATATAAAAACATTTTTAAAATCCATAAATTAGTAGTTTTCAAAATATTGTGATAGATTAAATATTAAATAATATATAAGATTTTTTTAAGCTTTTAAAGATTAATGGTAAATTTACCCACAAATTTACTCAGGGTCTTTACTTTTTTTTGTATCTAGTCATTTGTTGCTTCTTCTCCCTCACCCACTATGGACATGGTTAAACGAATAGCAAGTTTGACTGTACAATTAAGACAATAAGCATTTCAACCTTATGAGAACTTTTTCATAAAAAATCCCTGTTTTATATGTTAAACTCTGGCATAAAACTAAGCATGCTTTCATAATATAGCCAAAAGAAATTACTTATCAATAAAAATGAGGTAAATATTATATCTGCAATGCTGGAAGCTTTTACAATCACAATAGAACATTTGAAAACAAAAATGACTATTTTTTAAAAATTTTGAATTATTATGCACAAAAGTGCATCAACTTTGCAAGAAGAAATAAAGCACTAATTATAATAGCCATAAATAAAATCCTAGCTTTATATAAATGGTTTCTATGGTAAAGCTTTTGGTTAATATATAATATCTCCATAGAGGAATGAGTCATATTATTAGTCATTCTAGGAAGAGATACTGTATAACATACCTTCATTTTTTAATAAAGAAAAATGTGTTTAATTCTTTAAAAACAAGATAAAAATATGTCAAAAATAAATGTTTTTCTTTTTCTGATGCTGCCTCTTGCTGAGTACAAATGCTGCATACAAATTATTAGACAATAGGCTAAGTCTTTAATGCAATAATTTGAACTATCTACTAGACATTATATTAGCATAATTTCTGGCTTCATAGGAACCAGAAAAATAACTATTAATATTTATTCATTATTTAGTATTGTTAATGCTGATATAAATTAATATTAACATATATTATTTGATATTTATTAATCTGAGTGTTAAAGCCATACTCAAATATAAAGAGAAATAATTGAGGACATATAATTTTGGCAGGTTAATATTTCAAAAGAAGACCAAGAGACAAGTCTCTGTAAATTAAACATACTAATCCAAATACTGAAATTTACTACATTTTTACTTTAAATTAGACTCCTATTTATTGTTTATACCAAAACATAAATAAATATTGTGAAAATAGAATTGTTTAGCATCTAATTTATTTTGTTTCTAATGGTTTGAACAGGAAAACTCATCAGTTTAAGTATCTAAAATCTGACTTCTACTAAGATTTTTCTTCAAAAAAAGGAAAATAAAAACTGTCAATAATCTCTGGTTGTCTGTGTCTTTTAATCCCTTGCAAATAACAGAAAATACTGTTTAAGTTTTACCTCTTCTCTTATAATAGACCATTATCATATCTACCTATCACTATCACACTCAAATACATTTTACATATTCTGTTCTTTTTCTTATATTATCAGACAACCTGAAAAAGAAATACTATTTTCTCTAGGGAAGAAGGAGGAGGAGGAGGAGAAGAAGAAGAAGAAGACTTAAGTGTGAAAAACTAAGCTGCTCAAGTCAGACAGATTAAAGGGAAAAAATAAGGTTAGAAACTCAGTCTTGCTGTCTGCACAATTTTTCCAAATTCCTTACAAATCTCTGGCCTCAAACAGTATGTACCCATAGATGACCTTGAACTTCTAATTCCCTAGCTCCACCTCTGGAATGTTAGGATTAAAAGTGTGTCTTGCAGCTCTAGGAATAGAGCCCAGAGCTTTAGGAATGTCAAGCAACACTGTATCAATTGAGCCACATCCTCAGTCTTCTATTCTACAATCCTTAAGGATGGGTATTTTACACTGTCTACGTAAACTGTAGTAAAGCTGAAATTTAAAGTAGAACAAGAATGTAGTTATAGCAATGGAAGGTTAAATTCTTAGAATATTTCCCTATGAAAAATACACATATCATTAAAATATGCTTCTTGAATAAACCCAGAGCCCAGCTATTTTATGTTTCTGAAATTGGAGTACAGAAGCTACTACCTTCATCAACAGCTCCTTCTGCCTCAAATTCTACAGAACTTGCAACTTTGTAATTGATTACTCCAAACACCTGTTTCAAACAGTCACTTTGTTGCAAAAGAAAAATCAAATGTATCTCTGAGCTATTTGTTCTCCCTGTCTGAGCACTATTCATGCAGACGGAGAGTTCATAAAACTCCTAAAGAAATAGAGACATCACAGTTAGCTGATCCTATTTCAGTAACAGCCATTAAAAAGAGCAAGTGAGCTAAACTCTTTCATAATTGAAGAGTAACTCTTAGAAAATAAAATTGTAATTTTCTTTTTTTTACCACATTCTATTCCTCGGTGGGCATGACCTGGAGAACAAATTTCTAGTGAATGTGGATGAGTTAGAAAATATACTATTTAAGCACTTATTTGGAATTCTGTTAAAATACCTGTAAGTAGATTTCTATCTGCACAGAAAGGAAGCTTTTGGAGATACTACACTTAGCTTATGGAATTTTGTTATTAAAGCATTAACACTGTGTTGAATTTGTATGATCAAAAGGAATTTCTTATGAGAAAAACTAAATTCATGATAAAAAAGTATGAAATGAGGTTTAAGATGGGATAAATTGTTTACAAATTTGAGCCTTAGACAACATTTTATATTCAAATATTGTTCATAAATAAAATATTATAGTTTAAAATATCATTTTCAAAAAGTAAGTATAAAAATTAATTTTATATTTTAACAAATTGCTACCATTTGTTATATATCTACTGACTACTTCTTGAGAATAGACTACTAGAATCTATGAAAAAGTATCATCATAGAAAGTGATTCACACTAAATATCTTAGATCTCTTAAATATTTGGGCTATGATTACTTTAGTTTCCATAAGACTATGCAAGATATAGTTATACATATATATTAAGACTTTGTAATGTTCTTCCTACAAATATGAATACAAACAAATTTCTTTCATTTACAAAGGCAAACCATCTGCTAAGTTCTGAGACAAAGTAGGTATTTACATAAAACATAACTTTTAAACATCAACTCCTAAAAATTGAGTTCATAAGAATTAATAAGATTTTATAATACAGTTTTATTAATTTATTTATTATCTGTTGGTGTTTATAGAAACTAGTATTTGAATATTTTTCTTAATGTAAAATGAGTTCCAGAAATGTACTGCTGTGTACACACACATTATATATGTTATTAATGATTATATCTTGTTCTCTAGCCTAAATTATTCATTATGCTGTGAGGCCATGGTTCATGGAAGACTTCCTGGAAGGTCTAGTGTCACAACTGATGCTTACGAATAAAGAAACAATACCTGGAAAAGGGCACCAAAAATCAGTGCAGGAATATAAACAGAGACTAGGACATAGAAAAGTCATCATACATGTTGCATAGTTATCAAGAAGTGGAAACATGCTATTAAATATGGATGTGCTGGTAGCTCTGGGGTGGAGTGCAAGAGAAACTACTGTACTAAAGCCATGCATATATCTTACACTTTTGGACAGAGAGAGGATTTTGGATTGATTTGTTTCTTGTTGATATATGAGAATATGTCAGTACTTACTACCGTGGCTTGTTTGCAAGTGCTTCCAATAATGATGGAGGTTTTTTATACAGCCTATAATTAACTTCAACAACATGGTAGTTATTGTTTAAAAAATCAGAGAGTAGGTATACATCTCTGAGTAGGTGCATGTCTGCATTAATGAACAGTAAGCAGGAGGAAAAGAAAAAAAGAAATAGAAGATAGAGCATAAGGAGGAAGCAGAAGAGGAGGCATTGGAGGAGAAAGCAGTAGACAAAGTGAGGGTGAAGAAAAGAAAGGTGGGAAAGATAACAAAGGAGAAGGAACTGGAGAAGGAGGAGAAAAAAAGAGAAGACTGAAAACTCAAAAAAGAATTGGCAAGAGGTTTTCTGAATCACAGCATTGAGCCATGCAAAGCGCCACACAGGAACGCTCACCTGGGCAGGTACACTTCCACCTTTTGTTTCTTTACAGAATTTGCCCATTCTTCAATCAGCTGTGGTTTGAGCAGAGGCTCCAGGGTGGCCAGTGGAACTTCCTGTCTGGACAGTACCAGAAACATGCTGAGATCATCTGTCTCATAGGGTAATTCTAGAACTTGGTAGATGCCACCAGCCTCATTGGATCCATCACTAAATTCCCCTAAAAACAAAATAAAGGCTTTTAAGTTCATATCAAAGCTTTCAAAAAATAATCTCAGACATTTTTATGCCTTCGTTTAATAAAAATGTTGGGATCTGGAGAAATGCTCAGATGTTACAACTTTTACAGAGGAAATGGGTTCAGTTCCCAACCCCCACACAGTGGCTCACAACCATATGTAACTTCATGTCCAAGAGATCCAAATTCCCTATTCTGGCTGCCTTCCAGACCACGTGATCACATGCATGCATACATTCAAGAAAAAGAATCATACACATAAAAATAAATCTGTTTTGAAAAAGAAAAGGAAATAACATTTCAAAAATAGAAAATTCCGACATCTAAGGCAAAATGATTTATTTAAAAATAGACCTTGAAAGTAAACAAATCATCACCTCCAAAAATCTATTTATTTTTGAATTCCCAGAATTTTCTCACATTTTTATGTTCTCTAGACTGGCTTTTATTTTTAAATAAGATAATTCAATTTAACATAGTGAAAACTGTGATTCTAAAAATAAATCCCTGGCTTCAAGTTGAGTGTACCAACTTGAACATTTACCAGTATTGTCTTGATTTTTTTTTTGCTGTATACTAATTTATTATTATTATTATTATTATTATTATTATGAACAAAGAAGTTACACTTTCTGTCCCTGTATATCCTTATTCAAGGTCCCTTCCCCCTCCTGCCACATCAGGTCATTATTTCTTCTCCACAACTCCCCATCCCCTCCCTGGTAAGGGAGCAGACAGTCCCACGGTCCCACTGACCCAATATTGCTTAGTTCAGTCTCCACTCCTGACAGATCCAGTTTTGTCCCCCCTCCCTCAAGAGTGAGTCAGGTGTCCCTCTAGGGGAGTGGGATCTGTGGAGTCAGTCCAGGGTGTTTCTGATCCCATGCTGTTCAGTGGTTGTGGTTTGCAGCTTGGGCATGCTTGGCTTTTTTCTTGTTTGTTTAGAGACCACTAATGAGTGAGTACATCCCCTGCTCATCTTTCTGAGTTTGTGATACCTTGCTCAGGAGGATATTTTCCAAGTCCATCCTTTTGCCTGCAAAGTTTAGGATATCATTTTTTCTTACTGCTGAGTAGTACTCCATTGTGTAGATGTACCACAGTTTGTTAATCCATTCTTCAGTTGACGGACATCTAAGTTGTTTCCAGGTTCTTGCTGTTACAAATAATGCTGTTATGAACATAGTTGAGCTAATACCTTTGGAGTGTGAATGTGCCTCTTTAGGGTATACACCCAGAAGTGGTATTGCTGGGTCCTTGGGGAGATTGATTCTCAATTTTCTGAGAAACCACCATACTGCATTCCAAAGTGGTTGAACAAGCTTACACTCCCACCAACAATGGAGGAGTGTTCCCCTTGCTCCACATCCTCTCCAACATAGGCTGTCATCTGTGCCTTTTATCTTATTGTCTTGACTTTTATGAAGACAATTCATAAAATTGTCTCACACCACAATTACAAGATACAATGCCAATGTTGCCAGCTTTAAAAATACCTAAGCACTATATGCTATATATCAAGTGTATTTATGATGATAAAGTCTAAAAGTCAGTAATTAGGTGAAATAATTTATATTCCATAAATTATCAAAAGAAATTTATCAAAATTTCATATGCGTGTATAAAAACACATACTCATACATATCCATTGTTTAAAATACACCCTATTGTAATTACTTTAAATTTTCTCTATTATAAAATCCAATAATAATAATATTTATATTATTAATATTTTTCTAATCATATTATACATGGCACTAACCATTTTGGTTTTTATAGTTAAAACTATTAGTTATAACATATATTCATATACTATTACAGTTCTACTAATGACATAACTAATTATTATAATTCGAGAGGAAAGAATTCCTTAAACTTCTTAAGAGTCCAAAGAAATTCAATGAGTCTTAATTAAGGACATTACATCATGAAGTACAATTCTCTCAGTTATATAAACATAAATCTGAGATTTAAAATGTTTTAAAGTTCATTTAAGAATTTTTTATGCTTATAGATGTGCATCTAAGTAGATCCAAGTGCACTGCACTCATTAGATGTCCATGAAGGCCATAGAGGGCATCAGATCCCCTGAAACTGGAGTCATAATCATGAGCTGATAAATGTAGGTGCTGGAGATTGAAGCCAAGTCTTCTACAATAACTGCAAAACAATTTAACTATTGAACTATTCATCTGGCTCTTGACATTTAAATTTTAAAGTAAAATTTTACAAGGTCCTGGTAAGATGTCCAAGTGTAGAAAGGAAATTTCTGCCAAGTTCAACAACTTTATTATGATCCCCAGAACACGTGGTAGAAAAAGAAAACCAACTCACTTTAGTTGTCCTTTGGCCTCTACATATGAACCATGGTATACAAAGCTCACAAACAAACAAGCAAATTAAAAAGAATAAAAGGAAAGAAAAAATATATAGTAAAAATGTTTAAAGCTAAATCAGGTTCCAGAAGATCCATAAAGCAAAAGACCATCCCCAAACCAATTGTTTTGTGGTATAAACTAGAATATCATTATGCAAGATCAGAAGTTTTGATGTGTGTGTGTGCATGTGTGTAACACCACTGGGGTTATGTATGCACAATATAGGGTCCAGTTTGGGTTGGGTGCTGGGCATTCAAACTCAGGTCCTCATGCATACATAGCAAATACTTAATCCAGGAAGCAATCTTGCCAACCCAATTATCAGGTAATTTTAGATGAGTTAAACCACTTAGCAGGCTTAATCAACTTTATAAATTAAAGATGCATGTTGTAAACTGTCGATACCTATACTATTCAGTCATGATCTAATGACAAGCCTTTGGAAATGCAGCCAAGCAAATTGAACTGTAGCTCAAATTATAGTCACAAGGAGTTGGAGCGATAAATAACTCATATTTCTAAGAAATTTGTTTATATACTACAAGAATTAGAAAACATAAAAAATCTTACCATAATAAAATTCTCCTTGTTGATACATCATTGGAATCTGTACTTCACTTTCATCATCTTTAGTGAAAGAAAAAGTTCTGGTATTTTCAGGTCTAAACTGTGACTTCCAGTTCCCTTTAAAATATACAGCATTGATGAGGGCCAGATGAGTGGCAGCATCAAAATCCCTTGGAGATACCAAATCTTTCAACAGACCTATTTAGGTAAAGCAGATGAGAAATTGCATTCAATTGAAAAGTGGAAGGGCAAACAAAAGAATTTCTATATCACCCACTGATAGAGTGGTCCCTAAAGATGTAAGATGGTATATAGCAGAAGTAGAAGGATCTTACTTCTAAAGGAAGAATACTATCATACACAAATAATTACATCATTAGTACTTGAGGGCATTCAAAACAAGAGTATGCCTAGTAGCATCCTGACAAAAAAAAACTACCCACTCACATCCAAGGACATCTTGGCTTTACCAGTTCCTTGGTGCAAAGATACATGTGAAACTATTAACACAGCCAAAGCAGTTATTTTTCAAAGTTTATTTTTTTAGATACATTTACTTTTATTTTATGCATATGTGTATTTTTCCAGGATGTATACTCTGTACCACATGTAAGACTTGTGCCCCAGGAAGACAGAAGAGTGTTTCATATCCCCTGGATCTGGGATTATGGATAGTTGTGAGACACTACGTGAACGTATGTTTTCTGAAAGAGCATCAGGTGCTCTGACGTACTGAGCTAGCTACACATTAAATTTTATTCTTCAACAAGGCAGATAAGTGTCATTCTTTTAAAATTTGTCTCTATTAAATATCTTCTTACTGTTTTTAATGAGGTGCAAACATACAATTGAAATAATTACTTTTTATCATTTGAAAGCTTTTTTAAGTCTAACCTGAAAGGTAGTAGATTGATGATGCTGTTTGCTAAGAGTGCCCAAAAGAACTTGAAAGCTAACCTATTTTAATAATGCAATATACTTCAGGTATTTCTCTTTGAGTACTTAGTATTGTTAAAATGTCTCCTTTATATCAAAATCAATGTTATAATTTAAGTAAGTAGATTAAATTTATTAAATATTTTCTCATTTTTCAATTATGTCATTTCTTAAAATAAGCACTATTTCAGATTGTATGAATTGTAGTGTTTAGCACGTCTGATAGTGTGTTTTTCTCCTAACATAAGATTTTAGAATAAAACTATTTGTGAAGTTTTGACATTAAGATTTCATTTAACAAACAGCTATACTAATTTACTTAAAATATTAATTTATTTTGCATTCATTAGTTTAAGTTTTTATATATCATGTATATTGTTTACTGTACATGTTATCTACATATTCTCCTACATAATTTTCTCCCTTTTTCATTAAACTACTTTTAATTATTTTCAATTTCTAGATTATTATTTGAGTTATCTTCCTGCCTAATTAGAAAATGAATGAAGAAATTTTAACCACATAGAAATCTTAAATACATTAAAAATATGAATTATGGGGGCTGGATAAACATCTCGTCAGTTAAGAGTACATGCTGCTCTTACACAGGACCCAGGATAAGTACCCACTACCCACAGGCTCACCCCAACTGTTATGGTCATTCCAGTTCCAGTGAATCTGAAGCCCTTGTCTGGCCTCCTTTGGTATGTATGTGATTCACACACATACACTGAGGCCTACACATATACAGATAAAATCAAAATATACCCCAAAGCAACACATATGAATTAGAAATAAAATGAAAAGTTAATGCATTCAGTTTCTAACTCCTCTGTCTAACTTGAGCTACAATAGACCGCTCTTTTTAGAATGAATACTATTCACTTCCTAAAATTATCTATTAACTATTGTGATTGTCAAATCAAGAGATATCTTCAAACTTTGATTGTTTTTCTTTTTTGTTCTATTTTAATTTTACAATAAAACCATTGGCAGCTGCCATTCTGTCTGAAATTCCACACAGTAACTACACAAGGGAGTTTTCTCTGTTGGAAGTCATTGATGGCAGGTGATCAGAGCCAATACTCTACTCCTGGCTACAGATTTTTCTTATTTAGTAAAAGTGATGGCACATATGCATCCCCAAATAAAAGATGTCCAAAATTGAGCTAAATAATGAAAAGAAAGAACATACTGTTTGTATAGTTCTCCACCCACTTATTAATATAGTTGGTCACAGCCACATTTTGACTGAAATCCACATGATGGACTTCTGCATTCAAGCACTTTTTCATCATTTGCAAGAACTCATCATTGATATGAAATCCATCTTGCACAAAGAGGGAATTGGCAATTTTCATCACATATTGGCTCTTTTCAGCAGAGATCATATTAGAAATATCTTTTAGAAAGGAAATTTCTTCACCTGCAAAATGACAAATGACAAGTTTATCAGTGGAACAGATGTGAGAGATCACAAGAACAGAGAAGGACATTAGGAGAATGGTGCCCAGTGAAGAGCAGCAGGTTTGCTCTTACAGGGACATGGCAAGGATTTCAAGGGCTGCTTTCACATGCTCAGATTAACTTGGCCCAGTTTACCAAGTGATACTCTTGGTTTATTTTCATTTGCTTGGTTTGTTCTGTTGAGTTTGTCAGTTTTTCAAAGAGCTCTAGCTCAGGACCTTGGACATGCTAGGGAAAGTGAACTGCAGCCTTTCCCTGTGCCATGGAGAAAGTCTACAAAGAAGAAACAACTTTGTTTTCTTTCAAAATACCATTGTGTAGATGTACCACAGTTTGTTAATCCATTCTTCAGTTGAGGGACATCTAGGTTGTTTCCAGATTCTTGCTATTACAAATAATGCTGCTATGAACATAGTTGAGCTAATACCTTTGGAGTGTGAATGTGCCTCTTTAGGGTATATACCCAGAAGTGGTATTGCTGGGTCCTTGGGGAGACTGATTCTCAATTTTCTGAGAAACCTCCATATTGTATTCCAAAGTGGTTGAATAAGCTTACACTCCCACCAACAATGAAGGAGTGTTCCCTTTGCTCCGCATCCTCTCCAGCATAGGCTGCCATCTGTGCCTTTTATCTTAGCCAATCTAACAGGTGTTAGGTGGTATCTCAAAGATGTTTTGATTTGCATTTCTCTGATGGCTAAAGATGAAGAGCACTTTTTCAGGTGCCTTTCAGCCATTCGCAGTTCCTCTGCTGAGAATTCCCTTTTTAGATCTGAACCCCATTTTTTGATAGGGTTATTCAAGGTTTTGGGATCTAAATTCTTGAGCTCTTTATATATCTTAGAGATCAGTCCTCTATCACTTGTAGGG
>PVIH01013436.1:0-58451 GCA_004025045.1 Sigmodon hispidus
CCTCAGGAAGAGTAGCCAACACTCTTAAGCACTGAGCCATCTCTCCAGACTTAGCATCTAATTTTTTTAGATTTATTTATTTATTATATATACAGTGTTCTGTCTTCACACTAGAAGAGGGGTACCAGATTTCATTATAGATGGTTGTGAGCCACCATGTGGTTATTGGGAATTGAACTTAGGACCTCTGGAAGAACAGCCAGTGCTCTTAATCTCAGAGCCACCTCTCCAGCCCCACTAGTATCTATTTTTAAATGATACTACTTATAGCATTTTTAGCTTTTGATATATCAAATGGTAATAGTATATAATGTAATATATACTTAGCCAGCACCAAAAGAATAAAATAAACATGAATTTACAAAAGTGACATAAACAGGTCAGGTAAGGCTGATTGTGGTGGCACATGTCTTTAATCCCAGTACTTAGGAGCAAGAGGCACACATGGATCTCTGAATTAAAGGCCAAACTCTACATAGTGACTTCCAGGAGAGAGACCTATCTCAAATCATAAACAACAACAATAAAAATTTATCAGGTGACAGCTATAAATGTCAGCAAAGGATATTAAATAATTAAGTTGCCAGAGAGATTTTCCATGTTGATGGATGAGAGGCCCAACATAGCTCAAGATACATTATTCAAATATGATATGCAAATTTGTTGCAATCTCTCAAAATCTAGTCTGTTTATTTTGTAGAAATTAAGAGACATGGTTAAAAAACTCACAGGTAAATAAAGTGAGTCAGAGTCAAAGTAATCTGAAAGAAGATTGATGTTAAAGCTCTTGGACTTTCTGACTCCAAAGCTTTAAATATAGACCTGCCACTGGGACCAGACATGAGGTCAGGCCCAGACCCACCACTGGGGACTACCCTAAGAAAAGACACAGAATCTAATACTGCTCCTAATACTACACTCCAGAAACAAACCTACTGAGCAGATATATCTGTGACCAGTTGATTTGAGGGTCTTCCCCCAGCTATTCAATGAAGAAATAAGTTTTCAATAAAGGTAGTGGGTCATGTACTAAAGAATAAAGTTAGAAAAAGAAAACAACTACAGGAATGTAGCCGCTAAGACAGTGCTGCTTTGTAAGGTCAGAAGAGTAAACCTTTGTAGGTTTACTTGGAGCAACATTCCTTAGATGTGATATGAAAATACATCAAAACAAAATATAGGCAAGTCACATCCTACCCATTAAAAAACAAATCTTGTGCTACAAAGAACATAACCAAAGTGGTATAAAGGACTATGCCATGGTCCCAGTGCTTTGAGGAAGAACATGGCATGTTCAACAGTGCAGAGCACATCAAATAGTCCCCTGTAGTTAGCAAAGTGAAAAAAAATAAGCTGTGATGTTGGGAAAATGTTTGTCAGTCATATATTTGATAAGGGCTAGACTTTATCAAATATACATAGATTCTTCTTAAAGTTCAACAATAAATAGACAACAGGCAATAGGTTTGTAAGGCAAATTTCCCTAACAAGAATATACAAATGTCCAGATACAGGTGAAGGTATGTCCAACAACATTAGTCAGTAGGGAGAGACAAATCAAAACCTATTGACACATCCCTTCCCAGCCCCTAGGATGGGCTTCATCAGAATCAAGGCCACATGTTGACAAGGTTGTGGACACATTAGAGTACTTATGCATTGCTGGTGGGAATGTGCATAGCTGTGGGATGGCTAGGTTGGGAAAAGAGCTCAGATTTCTTAGGAAATTAGACACGAGGTTGTCATATGACTCTGCAATTCTGTTTCTAAGATATTTTTCAGGAGAAAGCAAAAGGCTTGACTTTGCAAAAATATATGTGTTGGCTAATCTTGGTTTTTATCTAGACATATCCAGGAGGAGGGAACTTCAACTGGAGAATTACTTCCATTGCATCTGTGCAGCATTTTCTTCAGTGTTAACTGATGCAGAAAGGCCCAGCCCACTGTGGGCAGCACCATCCCTAGGTAGGGTGCCCTGGGTTATTGTAAAAAGGCTGGTGAGCACATAAGAGGGAGTAACCAGTAACCAGCATTGCTCTGGGGTCTCTGCTTCAAACTCCTGCCTTGAGTTTGTGTTTGGCTTCCTTCAGTGATGGATGATAACTAGTAAGCAAATAAACCTTTCCAGTGAGTTATTTTTGGTAATGGCATTTATTGCAGCAACGGAAAAATAACCAACAGTCTATCTCTTTTTCTATCTCCGTCTCTCTGTCTGTGTTCACACATATTTTTATATGTGTATACGAATACCTTTTTAGACAATAATTATTATCCTGGAGAAGAAATCAAGCTGTGATTACATGCTACGTGATGAAAACTAAATACAATTATGAAGTATGAAAGCAACCAGGCACAAAGGCTGCATGCTGTGTCGTTATATTTATTTGAACTTTGTTGAGTAGACACACCCACAGAGACAATGGGTAGGTTAGCTGTTCCCGGGATAGAGAGAATGGGGAATGACTGCAAAGAGCTGTGGCATTTTTTTAATTTAATTTTTTGAGAATTTCATACATGAAGACTGTATTTCCGCCCTCCCTCCCCTGTCAAACTCCTCCATGTCATGACCTGTTCTACAATAATCACTGCCTCACACACATCACACGTCCATGTGTTTAGGCCTGACTATTTAGGACCTGATATCTATCAAAAGGTTTGTCCCTGTGGAAGACTGATTCTTCCTCTCTCAACAGCCACTGACTGCCTTTAGCTTTTTGTTTAAGTGTGGAATTTCCCCTATCTGCCTCGGCATGGACACTAACCTCATTATGAAGGTCTTGTTTAGGCAGCCACAAAGCCTGAATGTCCCTGTCCTATGCTGTCTAGCAGCAGGCACCCTGTTTCTCTGCCCTCCCTCTGCCATGCACCCTGAGTCTTAAGTGAACCAGCTGGGACTGGGCACTGTTCTATTTTGGCCAGTTGTGGATCTCTGTAGCAACCTTTCTGTGCTGCAAAAGCAAACACCTCTGGTGATGAGAGCTACATTTATCTGTGGATATAAGGATGAGTATTCAGAATACAGTCAGAAGCTACAGTGGCATTTCTTTTTAAGATAGTAAAGAGGCTACTAGTGATGATTGTAAGTGGAACTTGTTAGATACATCCACTAAGCTGTGCATATCAAAAAGTGGAATTTTTTAAAATATCTATTTTTATGTGAATTGGTGTTTTGCCTGCATGTATCACTGCATAAGGGTGTCAGATCTTGGAATTACAGACAGTTGTTAGCTGCCATGTGGATGCTGGGAATCGAACTCAGGTACTCTGGAAGAACAGTCAGTGCTCTTAACTGCTGAGCCATCTCTCCAGCCCCAAAAAGTGGAATTTTATTCAATGTGAATCAAGTTTCAAATATCCAATAGAGTAAGATCATTAATGATCAAAATTAATTTATTGAAAAATCAAAACAGGTAAAGTTTTGTGAATAACTCCCCTCCGGCATGGTTTCAAATCCCTGGGTCATTTTGTGATTTTCACTTTGGCCAGTAAGAAGTCAGACATTTTGGAAATAGAGTCAGCCAGATATTTGCCTTCTGGTAAGTCTTCAGTAGGTGACTGGAAGGAAAGAGGCTCTGAAAGAAAGAGCAACACTTGAGCTTCTCTCTTGGCTGCTCTTGGTCTGGACTCCCCAGAGTCTGGGCCTAGGGTCCTTGATAAGCCACACCCTACCGACCTGGCCTTGTCCTAGTTGTCACCCCAGAGCAATGCTGAGAACCAGGCTCCTATATGACTGTGAGACACTTTATCGTTCTTTTTTTTTTAAAAAAATATATTTATTTTTTATTTTATGTGAATTAGTATTTTGCCTATGTGTATAACTGTGTGAAGGTGTCAGATCTTGGGATTCAGACAGTTGTTAGCTGCCATGTGGATGCTGGGAATTGAATTCAGATCCTCCAAAAGAACAGTCAGTGCTCTTAACCGCTGAGCCATCTCTCCACCTCGACACTACCATTCTGAAGGCTTTAGAAAGTCAACATAATCCTTTTTTCTTTTACCTGACTTTAATGAGACAAACCAACCTAATCTTTAATGTCTCTCTAAATTCAGAATGCAATACAACCATTAGTGAGAGGTTAAAACAAATGTAAGTGCTATTCTCTTTTAGATGAGTATAAACAACAATAATTAGCTAGAAAGGTAATCAAAATAATCAAATTAACCAAAACTCTAAATAAATGTTATGCAGCTAAAATCCAAGTTAAAGGAATGGGTGATTTGTCCTGGTAGGATGGGTCAGCAGGTAGACACCTGCCTCTAAGCCTGACTGACATGAATTCGATCCTCAGAACTCACAGAGTGGGAGGGAGAAAGGAATATCTCAAATTGTCCTGTGACCATTACAGGTGTTCTGTGGCATGAGCTCTCCCATGTGCAATACACAAATAAATATGTGTATACATTTAAAAAGAATAAATAATTTGCCTACATGTGAGATATACTTATTGGTAAAAATTGCTAATAGAATTTTCAGGTCAACTAATACATCATTTGAAAGGCCAGTGTATGCCAGTCAGAATTCAATAATACATAAATCCATAGTAAACTATGACTTTGTATGCCGCTGTCACACTCTCAAATTAAGGCATTCTTAGTGTCTTCCCTAAGCAGTCATTCTGGCTCTGGTGTTTGCAGACACACGTGACCATTCTCTTCTTAGGGCTCCTGTCCTGTGTTGTTTTCATTTCCCAGATCAGATAAATGCCCTTTACATTGGATGAGCACACCCTAGAGTCTGCAATGCTCCAAACAGTACCTTGGATATCTAATAAATAAATATACGAATGAGTCTGCAAGTGAAAATTTCTCTTAGATAAAATCTGATGGTTCATTCCCATTGGTGCCTCAAGGGGCTACAAGTGGAAATTTTTAAGTCTAGCTAAAAATGAACAGAAAACACTAGACCCTGAACATGCCTGTTAATCTAGATCCAGACTCCAGCTCTTCTGAAGAACTTCTTCTCCCCCAATCAGGTTAGGGGGAAAAAATTACTAACAGTCAAGCTACCTGCAAGGTCATGTGTGTGATAAGTTTCAAAATAGACAGGATGTAAAACACAGAGATGAACCTACAGATGGTTTTCAGTGAAGAAAGAACAAATGGAAGGGACAGAGGGAAAGAACAAGCTAGATGACACATGATACTGTCCACCTGATTATTAAATAGAGGGAGGGTCAAAGGACACACATGAAGTTTATAAACTGTTCCATGTGACCAGTCAGCCCACCTGCCATGCTCGGCTGGGTAGTCGGATTACGCTGGTAATGTTGTAAATATTTGTTCCGTCCAAGGGTTTAATAAAAAACTGATTGGCCAAAGGCAGGCATGAAGTGTGAGTGGGGCTACCAGGCTAAGAAATCTCTAAGTAGAAGAAGAACAGAGAGAGATGCCAGGCTAAGGCAGCAAATGCAGAAGAAAGAAGCTGAAATGCTGCTCTGAGGTACTATGCCACGTGGCTGAACAAGATGGGTTGAGTTCAGGTGGAGGAGTTAGCAGGTTATATGCCTGGGCCCTAGGTCAATCAGCATAAAAATAATATAAGCCTGTGTGTGATTATTTGAGGCTAAGCAGTCAGAGAGTGGGTTCAAACCTCTGGTCCAGGCCTGGAAAATCTGGGCCAGAAATGTGATACAAGGCTACTACCTCTTCTTACCACCTGGAACTCTAGTGCTCTTATTGTAAATTGAGGATCATTGGTTCTTACAATTAATAAAGTAAAGCAATTATTTATTATTATTGTGTGAGAGAGGAAGAGAGGAGGAGAGAGGGAAAGGGAGAGAATGTTGCATTTGTACAAAGAGGTAGTGGTTAGTCTCTGTCTGCCCTGGTCTCTCCTCAGATAGAGAGAGGGATTTTATGATTCATACCACCACAATTCCCTTTTTCTGGACACTCACAGTAGATGCTCCAGATGTTGAAGGCGGTGGTAATTTCTCAGTGTCACGTTGCCTTTCCTACCAATTGAACTGCCTACCACAGGGGTGCTTCTTATTGCATCAGTTCCTGTCCATGTTCTAGTGTCACATCGGATACCACACTGATATATTTAGTGGTGTTCAGTGTGGTCTGACTCACTGAGCAGATCAATAGCCTAGGCCCCATGTGGTCAGTAAATTGCACCAAAGTCTACCTCTAAAAATGTGTGGACCTCTGTGGATTTGGAGAATTCACAAGTTGCTGAATGTGGTGATTTTAGCAGTGTTCTTCAGTGCCTTGAAGTCCTATCACTGACCTACATTCCAGACTTGACCCCCTCATGTCCTTGCTGCAGCTGGGGACATGTCAATTGTCTACTTTAAATACCAGTTACTACGATGGCCAACATTGGTTGTCAACTTGACCCATCTAAGAGGAGGGAAACTTGACAGAGGAAATTACCTCCCTTAGCTTAGCCAGTGGTTATATCTGAGGGAGCATTTTCTTGATTTCTAATTCATGTAGGAGGGTCCAGCCCACTGTGGGCAGCACCATTCCTAGGCAGGTGGGCCTGGTTATATAAGAAAGCTAGCAGAGAGAGCCAGGAAGCAGGCCAGGAAGCAGTGTTCCTTCATGGTTTCTGCTTCCAGCTCCTGCCTTGAGTTCATGTCTTGGCTTCCCTTGATGATAGTCTAACAGTAACACATAAGCCAGTAAGTTATTTTTGATCAGTGTTTTTGGGACAGAAAGAGAGATGCACACTAGGACAGCTACCAAATTTTAAAATAAGTTGTTGGCTCTTTCCTGACCAGAAAAGTATAGAGGAGCAGAGTTCAATAAGCCTTTTATAACCCATGTTGTCAGTGATAAGGATGAAGGCAGAAGTCAGCTCTTGGGACAAGCATTGCAAGGTCAGGAAGCATCCAATTACAAAACTCACATTCCTCAAAGGTAATGCCTATATCTCAGGTAAGTTGGTCTCTTGACCATATAGCTGATCCTGACTTATTGGGTGGGATTGGACCAAAGAAAGGCTAACCGCCATGCCATTTTATTTAACTCATACAAAAAATTTTAAAAATATTTCTTTTTATTCTTTTAAATTTTGTGTATGTGTGTCTGTGTCTAGATATGAGTATGTGAGTACAGGGCAGAGATCAGAGGAGTTGGATCCTCTCAAGATGGAGTTACAAGAGGTTGTGAGCTGTCTGATGTTAGTGCTGGGATTCAAACTTCCTTGGCTCCTCTGGAAGAGCACTGCATGCTCTTAATTGCTGGACTATCACCCAGCTCCTGATTTATATGTTCTTCGGGGAACTCCCCTGTGACCTTCCTCATAGGCTGAAGAAGCATTGGCCTCAGGCTAGGGAGACAACTGTGTTGGAACAGGGCTCGTGTGCAAGCATGATGATCTGAATTTAATCTCTAGAACCCATGATGTGGTGAGGAGTGATTGTGGGTGTTTGTAAGCCCAGTCCTGGGGAGACAGGCAGGCCAGCTCCTGAGACTCATCTCATCAGACTAGCGGAGCCTCCAGTAGAATGTCTGGGTTGAGAGAAAGTGGATGTCTCTCACAAAGAATGCCATGTGAAGTTGACATCTGACCTCCACTTGTGAATGCACAGCTGAACACACACAAACACACACACACACACACACACACACACACACACACACACACACACACACACACTTGACTTAATGCTACAGAATATCCAGAACAAAATGAAATAGAAGTGAAAACACCATGCTGACACTCAATCTGGTTACTGTTGAGACAGAACATTAAATCCGTACTGCCTTGTTATGGAATTTCTGTCTGGCCACTTAAGCTATCCATTTTGGCCAGTAGTCCTGTCTGATGCCAGTATTTTGGTGAATTGCAATAGAAAAGCAATGCCTAAAAGGATTATTTCAGACAGCAGAGTAATTACTACCTGGTACGTATTTTCTCTTGCAGGATGATGCTTCTTTGGGTTTTTCTATTTTTCTTCTCATAATGAAGCAAACTAATGTTGTTTAAACTAACTGAAAACTCAAGAAAGGACTTGATCTGAAATGGGAGGAAAGGGAGCCTTCAACCCCAAAAGAAAATGAATTCTAAGATCTAACTCTCTTCAGGGCTCTCCTGGGTGTCGTGATTTTGCTGAATGAGATTCCCAAGAGAGAATGTCATAAATCAGTGTCACTTGGCTGCTTCAGGGCAAGCTACTGGGTTAAAGTGTCAGCGGAGCATGTGATTGACCATAGGGAACCTGTAACCAACCAAGGCAGACCATGACCTGTGACCTGCCAGGGAAGGAAAAAGGGATGCAGCTGAAATGAGCCCAGATTAAATGGTAAGATGGGAACATCCATGACCTAGGACTTTAAGTAAGTTCCTGGGCTTTCTAACCTCTATGCAGAGGGAGATTTACAGGTTGCCTCCATGGATCCCAATAGAATGGCTAATGTGTCTCTGAATTCACCTTGAACTGCTGTCTTAAATGTTACTAATAAGTTGAGCAGAATGCACTACACAGAATCAAAGGGTTTAGTTTTAGTTTAGGCCTCACTACCCTGAAGTAGAAAGGCGACCCATGGTAATATTACACAGCTTGGCCGTTCAGACACTTACATCTGAATGGTATGCTACCCTGCATCTTTTTTTTTTTTTTTACCTCATTCTTCATATATATATATATATATAGTCATAGCATCTAGAGCCTATATAGTTGTAAAGATTAATTCAGTTAGTCAAAGTGCTTACTTAGAGTCTTGGCCCAAAGAACTGTACAGTGTTTGCTCTTATTGTTATCGAATTTCACAATGTGCTATGTGATGTTAATTACATGGTTTTTGAATGTGCTACTAACCACAGAGAAACTTGTTTGAAAAGTGGTCCACTGATTGCATATATGGGAACCATCTGCTCACTCTTTATAGTGTTTAATGAACATCTCAGGTCATTTGAACTAGTGGAAGTAAATGACCACCCCCCACCCCCGACCTCTGCGTCAGTGTCAGGTTGAAAGCAAGAACTCATTCATCCAATGAGTGTCTTCAGAACGCTGACCATGTTTCAGATGCAGCCCTGGGTTCTGGAGATGAGACAGTGAGCAAGAAGAGTTAAAAATCCCTGCTCTGTCCCTAATTCATCCTGTGAGCTCATTAGATGGTTGTCTTTAAATCCTAGGACAATAATGTTTGGGGAATTATCAGCTGATTATTCATAAACCACAAGCTAGTTTCAGGTCCCTTATCACACCAGAAAACTAAATTTTCCTCATTGCCATACAGTACTAAAATACACACAAGGCTGTGTTTGTCAGTCCTACTAACTAACAAAGGAGCAGTGTGGTCACAGCAAAGCCTCCAGCTGTTTCCTTCTCACTAAATCATGTCTCTCAGAGCCCTGGGGTCACCTCACTTCCTCCTTCCCCTCTTTGGTTACATTCACCATGCATTAGCATGCCCACTAGGTCCAGTCAGCAAGATTGGGGATAGATAAATGAGGGTATCCCTGATGACAAAGAAAGATAAGAGGAAGGGGGGAAGAGAGAGAGAGAGAG
The DNA here is from genome assembly GCA_004025045.1 of Sigmodon hispidus. Lineage (NCBI taxonomy): Eukaryota > Metazoa > Chordata > Mammalia > Rodentia > Cricetidae > Sigmodon > Sigmodon hispidus. The sequence goes on from PVIH01013436.1 coordinate 9,468, forward strand.
AGAGAGAGAGAGAGCGACTATCTTGACAACCACACTGGACATGCTTTGTATCTCAAGGTATAAAATACCTGTTCAGTTTTGACCCCTTTGCCAGTGTCCTCAGGTTGTACCCAGGGTGCTGAGAGAGATATTTACTTTATTTTCTTAGTACATTTACTCTATTTGCTTTAAATGTGTTTTATTTTGTTATTTTTAAGGATGTGTACAAGAAAAAATGTGCAAATAGGCACCTAGGCAGGTAGTTTTAGATAAATATTGAGTTATACAACTATTGCATTTCTCCATTCCTAAGACACCCTCCTCTGTGAGATGCATTGTTAGACTGTACCATTCAGGAAAAACAACATTATTAATTAAACACCATTGGCTTATTTTAAGGGACATCTCAATTTCAGATGTGAAAACAACAACAAAAAAGAGCAAAAACTCTGAATTAGGTATCATTTTTTTCATGTGGCCAAGTACAGAATTATCCCATTTAAAGGATACTGAGTAACTGTTGCCCTGAAATACTTTGGACTGAATTGCTTCAACTATCCATTAAAAAAAAGCCTTAGGGAAAATGGAAGTGCTAAAACCAAGTCCTGCATTTTTTTCTCATTTGGGACACAAACTGAATTATTTATAGATGAGAGGAGGCTGTGCTGGATTCACTTCAAGGGGATCTGGTAGTGGGTGTTGAGGGACAACGTAGGTGAGGCTGGCTTGAGCTGGAAAGTGTTGGGGCATTTGGATGTATGTTTCTACCATGAAGAGAAGTTCAAGGGTGGGAGGACACCCACCTACTAGTGACAAAGCTTCAGAGAATAACATTGAGCTCTCATGTACTAGAAGGTGTCTCCATGCCACAGTACAAGGTTCTCAGCCTTTGTAAGAGTGTGACCCTTTAGTTCCTCATGTTGTGGTGATCCCCAACCATAAAATTATTTTATTGCTACTTCATAACTGTAATTTCACTACTGTTATGAATTGCAGTGTAAATGTTTATGTTTTCTGATGGTCTTAGGCAACCCCTTTTGATCCCTCCACAGAGGCTGAGACCCACAGGTAGAGACCCACTATTCCAGCGGACACTAAGTATTATGTGATGAGATCATGGTTAAGAGACAATACTCACAACTGGCTCTTCGTTTTTCTTCTGAATGATAGTTTTTTGTCATTGCATCTATCCCTGAAGGTCATGTTCTTCTTCAAGTCAGTATTTACTCAGCTTAGTGAGCAAAGTGTTGGAAGAGAAGATAGATAAAACCAGTCACACTAGCAACTGACATTTCTGTTCAGTGGTCCAGGATTGTGTCAAGTAGTTTATCATATGATAATCCTCATAAAAACCTTCACATCTCTATTAGTACTTGAGAAAAGCTAAAACCAATTTGTAACTGCCAGTGCCTGTGTGCCTAAGTCACAATTAGGCCCTGCTTTTCTTTAGGTACTCCATATAAGCAGCATCCCATCTGTCAGAGAAAAGGCCGGAGTAAGATGGCGGCAGCCTCCAGCCAGTGGCCAGCAGTTGAAGGTGGGTGAAAAGGTGAGCAGATCAGGAAGTGAGCAAACAAACAAAAAAGGAATGCAGTCACCTCTGTGCAGAGTGTGAACACTAGGACAAACCACAGAGAGTGGCTTCCCTCTAGGCTCACAATTTCTTCATCTTGTGCTGCTTCCTGGGCTCAGGCCATGAAGCAGAGCATCACTGAGAGTTTAGATGGGTCTCTGACATGCACAGCCTACAGCTTTTACACCATCTGGAGCCTTGCCCATACTCTTTGCCATAGTATGAAGGGTATTTTTCATATGGTCTTTTCCCTGAATAGTTCTGACTTGTTACAAAATCTAATCACTGTTTTTTGCATGTGTAGAGATTCAAAGATTACTCCTGCCCTGGCAGGCCAATCCCCACTGTGCTCATATTTACCCACACAGGCCTCAGCAATGCTTACTCAAAAGAACTTACAGACTGAGAAATCATCTGGATTGGCTCACGTTTGAGTCAGGGTTCTTAAGGAAACTGAAGTTTGTTATTTGTCTTTTCAAGCAATGAAAGTCACATTGGGTATAGGACTATAACAGAAGCCATCATGGGTTGTGATATAGAGCATATTCCACCCAATACTCTTTCCTTGTATTTCTGATAATGTCACCAATAATCATGTTGAACTTCATTGGGACATTCTGTAGTCTGCCTTTTACTTATGGAATTTACAGAAAATGCTCTTATATTTCTCACTGTTTCAGCTTGTACTTATATAGCCTGTTAAGATATGTCTGTATTTTCATCTTGGTCACAGACTTAAAAATTTTTATCTCTAGATATTTATTAAACACGTACACACTGGTCGATATATATCTTGAGAAAGAATTAAAAGTAGAATTTTGAATTTTGTTGTAAGTCACTTCAACCTCTCCCAGTTTGCTATTTGCATCCTTTGAACATGACAACGTGCTCACATCCCATGTCCTGAGCTCTCTCTAATACCAGCAAGGAGCTAACATGCAACTCAAGTTCAAGTGTATTGTATCTACTGCAGTCTGTTGCATTTCCTTGAACTATATATCTTACTAATTTGGCCAGACTTAATTAGAGAGGAGGGAAGGAGCGGGACTGGGGTGGGGAGGATCAAGAATGTAATCTAAGACTGGAGATTAAGATCACTTCCAGAGGTCCTGAGCTCAATTCCCAGCATCCACATGGTGACTCACAACCATCTATGATGAGATCCGATGTTATCTTCAGTGTAGGCATGAATTCAGGCAGGATACTGTATACAAAATAAGTAAATCTTTTTTAAAAAAGAATATCACCTGGTTAAAAGGATAATGCCATTTAGTATCTTTTAAATTTTGTCAATTTTTGAATAATACCAGTGAGAATTATCAGCAAATTGGCATTATCTGTTTCTGTCCATGCTTGCTTTTATCTTTTTCTTTAATTTTTAAAGGTTTATTTTCTTTGTTTTATTTGCATGAGTGTTTTGCCTGTGTGCATGACTATGTACCATTTACATGCCTGGTGCCAGTGGAGGCCAGAAGTGGGCCTTAGATGCCCTAGAACTGGAATATAGAGAGATGTGAGCTGCTGTGTGGGAGCTGGGAACTGGACCCAGGTCCTCTGCAAGAGTAGTCAGTGCTCTAACCACTGGGCAATCTCTCTAGTCCCCATTTTTGTTATCTCTAATTCAGTTCTAGCCAGATACCCTTTATTAGGTATTGCTTATACTGTGAGATAATCAAAACAATATAAATGTTTATTAATGAATTTAGAAGAATGCAAGTGTCCAACTATCAAGAGATCATTTAAGAGATCACATGAAGTTCTCAGAAAAGCATATGCTAAGGAAGCCCTATACACTCATGCTCTTCATGTGAGTGGGAATTGATGCAAATTTTCTAGTTTGCATTTATAGTTATAATGATCATGAATTGCTTAAGCTGATTGACATTTACGTCATGGTAAACAGTCGAATCATTGAGCTCATTTCCAGTAGTCCCTCCCAGAGGAAGTCCTGAAGCATCCAGACTTTTCACAATACAGGGAGAGTAACTGAAGGTGAATTGAGTCACTTACTAGAGTAAGTGCCTAGAAATTGCCAAGAAGCTCTTTGTGAGCTCTCTTAATTTGAGCCCTCCTGGCTCATGATGATTGGTCCCATTCTTGCATGAAAATGTGAGCAACACAAGAGTGTGAGTAGCTTATGCTCCTCATGAGTGACATAACATATGTGACTTTGGAATCCTAAGCCAAGCTCACCTTCAGTTTCCATCCTGGGCTCCTGGCTGCAAAAGTCAGCAGTTTGCCCTCCTTAAAAATGCTCAACTTCATACTTAAGCTGTTTTAAAGAAGTAGGTGCTTTAGCTAGCAAAAAACAGAGTGAGAAAAAAAAGAAAAAGCCTTAGAGGACATCCTTTTCAACCTCAGAGACTCCACATTCTTTACTTGGGTGTGAGGTACAGAAATTCTCTCAGCATAAAAAGTATAGTAACAGGATACAGGAAACTGCCCAGGCACACCCTGGACAGATGAAGTGTCTTGGGCCTGGAATGAAAAAGCCTGGAGTGGACAAAATGAGAAACCAGCTAAATTCCCCCAAGATGACACCTTTAGATTTTAGACAGGACAGCTGCCAAAGCTCCACCTTAGTTTGTACACAGTGGGGAATCCATCTCATGGGAATATGGACTTATATGTGAATATTAGCCACCAGCACCAGGCGACAAAGGCAACTTGGACAGGACTGTGATTTGTATTGAAGGAGATGAGGACACATAGGTGTGTACTGCATGGGGTGGGGGAGTTGGAGCCCAGGGTGTCAATCCCAGAGAGAGTTATCTAGGACCACAGATCATTTACTTGCCCTGTATCTGAAAAGGTCAGGTAGGAGAGAAGAAATATATGGACACAGAATTAACACGGTCAGCTTGAGTAAAGTCTATTTTTCTTTTAAGACATCTAGAGAAAAGAAAATATTTCACATCTAACATCCAGAAAAATCCTTCACAGAGATGTCCTCTGTAGGCCAGTTAGTGACAAGCAGTGAGGCAGGTCGAATATGAACAAAACTATGAAGATTTCCTGGAAATTCCTCCCAAAAGATTGAATTTTGTTAACATTAGACAAGTAATTAACTTATATACTATTGAGCTTATTCTGTGAGATTCCATATTGGACAAATCCCCGACTTTTAGTCTCTATTCTGACAATTTCTAATGTCCCAGTTTAATTTGCTACACTCTCAAGGAGCTGGCCTGACTAACCGGCACTGACCCCAGCAAATCTCCACACTTTGCAGGGAGGCATCATGGCTTAGTCCCTCTTGCCAAGCCTAAGCAAACACCAAATTACTTTAGAAAAAAAGACCTACAAACCTAAAATGACATTTGGTTACCGTCCCTTGGGATTTCTCACTTGTCTCAGACCCAGTCTCAAGTGGCAGAGATAATTTGACTTCTTTTGAAGTGACCTTATTGCATTGGCCGAGAGCAGAGAGAAAAGTCAGCACTCTGTCGACGCCTCTGCAAACGCCTGAAGTACAGCAGCTCTGTATATCTATTTCACCACAGAAGACTTTTTATTTCAAAAGCAGTGACTTAAAAAAAATCTTTCTGTTTTAAATCAGAGCTATGTGTGCAATTTGACAATGAGCTGTTATTCTTAAAGGCAGAAGGCAAAGCAGCCCACTTAAGTTTCAACTGAAGCAAAAAAAAAAAAAAAAATCTTCAATTTTTCTAATTTCAGAGTTCAAGAGTTGTGGCCGAGCTCTGCTTACCTTACAACTTCAACTCCTCAGAGGTATCTCAAGTTTAAAAGCAGGATGCCAAGGTGCAGGATTGATTTCCAAGTTTCATCTGTCAAAGCCTTCAGCTTCTCAGGAGGAACCAGTCCCCTCTTGCCAAGCACCAATGAGGAAACCACATAGCACATGTGGGTAGTGGCTTCCCTGGAAGCCAGTCAAAGTCTGCACATACTCTCTGGGACAGAGGTGCCAAATGAACTTGGTCTGTGTCACACAAAGCATCCCATTGTGAGGTCTTAGGGGAAAAGAAGTTCTAAGAAACTCTTGCCTGTCTGAAGTCTTATTGCTTTTGTTAGCTGTGCCTTTCATTCATTGAAAGTAAAGGGGAAATAATATTCTGCTATACTCATACATTGGTGCCTAGCCTACTGGTCATCAGAGAGGTTTCACCCAGCAATTGATGGAAAGAGATGCAGTAATCCAGAGAAAAACAGTAGGTGGACTGTGGGCAATCTTGTGGAAGGGAGAAGGAAGAATTGTGGGAGCCAGAGGAGCCAAGGACACCACAAGAAAACCACAGAATCAACTGACCTGGGCTCATAGGGGCTCACAGAGACGGAACTGCCTGCCAACCAGTGAACTTGGCATGGGACCGACCTAGGCCATCTGCATATATGTTACAGTTGTGTAGCTTGCTCTTCTTGTGAGACTCCTAACAGAGAGCGCACAGGCTGTCCCTGACTCTGTCACCTGCTTTTGGAGAACCTTTCCTAGTCCAGCCTTGGTGGGGAATGCCTAGTTTTGCTTCGGCTTGTTGTGTCATGGCTAATTCATACACATGAGAAGAAGACACTTTTCTGGGGAGAGGGGAGAGGGAGTGGATGGGGGGGAAAGGGATGTTGGAGGAAGGAATTTAGGAAGGATGGGGGGCTGGGAAGAAATCAATTAATTGGTCAATTAAAAAAAAGAAACATCTGGTGATAGCTTTCCAAGGGAACTGTCAGATGCTCTAAAATTTACCTATGTTTGGATAAAAGGAAAGGCTTATCCTCTGGAATATCCTACCATTCCTTGATGCTAGGAGTGGGTTAGTTAAAGCCCTGTCTCACCATTTGGAATAGTGTTCACACCATAAAAGCCTACAGAAAATTCTGGGTATGCAACAATGTTTGCTAAATGTTGTCCACCAGCCCCAAAGGCACAATGAGAACTGAGTGTATTTATGATGTAAGTCATTGGGTGAAATTAACAGAGAATGTCAAATTGGCTCTTCCCACCAAGGTAGCCAGAGGTCAGTGTGAGGAAGCTATGCACACCTTCTAGACAAATAGAGATGGATAATGATCAGAAAAGCACAGGACTTTTAGCTTCTTTTAATCTGTGTATTAATCTATCTGCCAAAATGTGTCATAAAGAATGAAAAAAAAAATCTAAATCAAATGTTCACACTCAAGCCCTACTAATTCTTTGTGTGGATTTTGGTTTTGCTCAGTCTTTCTGTCCTGCTGCTTGTACAGATGCCAAACAGAAGTGTATCATCCTGGTGAGCAGCTAGGGGTGGATAGAAGCGAGACAGGCAGAGCCTCAATAGAACAGCGGACAGAGAGGCCCGAGTTCAAGAACCAGCTCTAGTTGTACAACCAACCAACTTTAAGTCTAGAAATGTCTTCTGGTCTCTCCAGGTATTTCTAAGAATGAATGAGTGAAGCTAATTCAAGGATGGGAAATTAGATGTTTTCAGGGATTTGAGGTGCAGCCTAATAGGAGGGGCCGGGGGAACTGGAGGTCAAGTGATAAACTGGAGCCTCCCCGGTTGTAACATGGGTTACATTCAGATTTCGCATAAAAATCTCAATTCTTGTCATACAAAATCTCCTAAATTTTATATGATGAGAATTTAGGTTTCATGTAAAATCGTTTAAATTTTATATGTGAGCAACTTATTTAAAATACTTCCAAATAACAGCAATGTCAAATAAGCTACATCTTCATGTTGAGTTTGTCCCTTGGATACCACTGGGTGGTTTCTTGGCTTGCTGGGAAATAAAGAGCTAAGGCAGCTTCAAAATAAATGATCTTCATGATGCTAACACCCCAAGGCAGGAGTTCTGAAGGAGGGGGCTCGGGGCCTCCGCTTCTCATGGCCAGTGACCTCACACGGCTAACCTTCCTTCAAAGGAGTGATATGAAACTTATGATACCCGTGAGAAAAGACACACACACGGAAGGAGAGAAGAGAAAAATAAATCCCTTCTCCATCAAAATGCAGCGCTCAACTCAGGAAAAAATCATTGTGAGGGTCTGGACGATCAAATTGTTAGTATTTTGTGTGTGGGAGAGACATGAAACATTTGCTGCCAGGTGCCACACAGAGTGTATTCAGGAGGTTTGGATATCCGGAGAAGGGGCAGGGGAGGGAGAAAGAAAGAAAGGAAGAAAGAAGAAGGAAAGAGAAAGCTAAGAAAAGAGGACTCACTGCCTTTTTAAAGGAGTGGGTGGCTGTACAGCCACACCTAGGGGTGTGCCATGCCTGGGGCACAGCTGCGCCTGGGAATGCAAGCACTGCGAGGGGGCGTGGTCATGCCTCAACATGGCCATGCCTGAGGTGCATGGCCAAACCTACACAAATGACTATGAACCTTTTAGCAGACTTTGCCTGAGAGCACATTTTATTTAGTGAAGAGTGAGTTTGTCTTCAGTGAACAAAAAGAATGCAGACCTGTGGAGAGCCTAGGCGAGGGTCTGGCACACAATGTCCAGAAAACATTTGCTCTGGCTGGTGAATGCTGGCAGAGAATGTGAACCCAAATCTGAGACAGTGTCAGGAATGACTATCCTCCTAGCCAAGCTACATTGAGTTCAACTCCCCTTTGAAAAAGATCATCCCAATTGGTCTTATTGATGATTCACAACCGCCCCACCTCTACATAGAAGGGCAGAGTATAGCATGAGAGCTGAGCATCTATCTGTCTGCCTACATCTGGCAACTCTGCACATGGCCTGGAAGAAGGCTAGAATGTATAGAGGTCAGAGAAGATCAGAGAGGCGCTCCATCTAAGCAGCTCTGGGGAGGCTCTCATCCCTGCTGAGGAAGGATTCCAGGCGCCAGGGTGCTTCCTTTTGTCATTGTGATCTCAGGAAAAAGGGTAGACTACTTAAGTACCACTCTGGGGAAGGAGGAATTTTAGCAATAGACTGGTAGGTAATGCCTCCAGCTTATCACAGCTTGATGCCAGTCTGAATCATTTCAGTCTAGGAAATTCTCATTACCCTTCCTCATTGCTGCTCTTTCCTTTGCTCTAAGTCAATATGGGAATGAGGTGAACCTTTGAAAAAGTTGAGCTAAATATATTGTTTTCATAAGACAGAAGGAAAAGAGAATTCACTTACTTGTGTGGTAATGTGGTTGGGAACAGGGGTAAGAGCTGCACATACTGTCCCAAAGGTGGAGGGAACAAAGAGCTGGGTGGACAGAAATGGTGCTTTCCATAGAGCTTTGGAGCTAACTAAACAGAAGCACCATAAATAATAACAGAGAACACAAAAAATTCCAACTGAATTAAGTTTATTTTAGCTACAACACTTACAGCTATCTGAGAAATTGACAAATATATGCAACGTTTCACAGTCAAGTACCCACAAGCAGTAGCTTAAAATGCCTGTTTTAAATTCATTTTAAGTTGCATTTTGTGTGTGTGTGTGTGTGTGTGAGTGTGTGTGCATGCGCATGCACACAAGTATGCATCATGGCACATGTGTGGCTATCTGATGACAACCTGAGGGAGTTGGTTCTCTTCTTCCACCATGTGGGTCCTGATTACCAAACTCAGGTAGTCAAGTGTGGCAGCAAGAACCTTCACCTGGGGGCTGGAGAGATGGCTCAGCGGTTAAGAGCACTGTCTGCTCTTCCAGAGGACCCGGGTTCGATTCCCAGCACCCACATGGCAGCTAACAACTGTCTGTAGTTCCAGTTCCAGGCAAACACCAAGGCAAATAAATAAATAAAGTTTTTTTTTTTAAAAAAAAAAAAAAAGAACCTTCACCTGCTGAGCCATCTTGCCAGTCTAAAACATCTGTTTATGACATTGTGATCCACATTCCAACCTTAAATGGTCAAATCTGTTGTGTGACAGCTGAGGAACCTGCCTGGGACTGAACTAAGTCCTCTGAATGTGGATGATAGTTAAATGGCATGGGCAACTTGTGGGGCCTCTGGCAGTGGGAACAGAATTTATTCCTGGTGCATGAACTGGTGTCTTGGAGCCCATTCTCTACAGACGAACCTTGCTTAGCCTCCATACTGGGGATAGGGGCTTGGTCCTACATTAACTGCGTATGCCAGACAGCATTGACTCACTCGGGAGTCCTTACCCTTTCTAAGGAATGGATGGGAGAATGGGCTGAGTGGAAGCTGGGGGTGACTGGTAAGAGTGGAGGGAAGGGAAACAATGATGGGTATGTTAAGAAAACTTTTAAATAATAAAATAAAGTTTGAAAAAAGAAAAAACAAATGTGGACGTGGTGGGATTGTGTTCTGTTCTATTGTAAATAATTGAACCGCCAACTGGTTTAATAGAAAGCTGCTTAGCCAGAGGCAGACAGGAAGTGTGGGAAAGACTACCAGACTAAGAAAACTTTGGTAACATCTCAGAACAGAGCAGAGATGCCACAGAGATGCAACAGAGACACATAAGGAAACAGCAGCAGACACAGAGGAAAGAAGCTGTAATGATGCTCTGAGAAAAGGTATCTAGCCACATGGCTGAACAAGATAAGAAGGATGGGTTAGTTTAAGGGTAAAGAGGTAGCAAGTCATATGCCTGGACACTAGGGCAATCAGCATAAAACATCTGTGTACTTCTGTGGAACTGCATGTGTTTCTGTGGGACTGTGGGTCTGAACCTTGAGGCTAGGCCCAAAACACCTGGCCAGAGACCAATTACTACATGTGGGTGCCCTTGTATTTGGTTGTACAGATGTTTAGAACTGAGACATTATCTTGGTGGATTTGACCTTTGATGAATATAAAAATGTTCCTCTCAATCTCTTTTGATTAATTTTTGTTTGAAGTCTATTTTGTTAGATATTAGGAGAGATATATCAGCTTGCTTCTTAGGTCTGTTTGATTGAAAAACTGTCTTTGATGTCGACGAGTGTTTCTTGTATGCTGTAGAAGGATGGAGTCAGTTTCATATCCATTCTGTTAGCCTCTGTCTTTTTATTGGTGAATTGATTCCATTGATATTGAGCAATATTAACTACCAGTGATTGTTAATTTCTATTATTTTCTTCTTGTTGTTGTTGTTGGTAGTGGTGTGTGTGTGTGTTTCCCTTCTTCAGATTTTGCTGGTGTGGAATTATTTATTGCCTGTGTTTCCATGGGTTGATTTTTTTCCCCCAATACTTTATATAGGGCAGGATGTTTGCTTAGGTATTTAGATATTGATTAAATTTGTTTCCTTCTTTGGGTTTTGTTGGTGTGGAATTATTTATTGACTGTGTTTCCTTGGGTTGGGGTTTTCCTTCTAGTACCTTATATAGATAAGGTTTGTAGATAGATATTGATTACATTTGACTTTGTATGAAATATCTTTTCTCCATGTATAGTGATTGAAAGTTTTGCTGGGTATAGTAGTCTGTACTCGAATCTGATGTCTGTTCAGGCCCTTTTGACTTTTAGATTCTCCATTGAGAAGTCAGGTGTAATTTTGATAGGTCTGTTACTTGGCCTTTTTCTTTGCAGCCTTTCATATTCTTTCTTTATTCTGTATGTTTAGTGTTTTAATTAGTATGTGGGAAGAGTCATTTTTGTTTGTTTGTTTGTTGTCTATTTGGTGTTCTGTAAGCTTCTTGCACCTTTGTAGGCATGTTCTTTAAAATGGGAACATTTTATTCTATGATTTTGTTGAATATATTTTCCTGGGCCTTTGAGTAGGGATTCTTTTTCTTCTCTTCCTTTTCTTTTTCTTTCTTCTTAGATTTGGTCTTTTTATAGTGTCCAGATTTCTTGCATGTTTAGTGTTAGGAATCTTTTAGATTTGACATTTTCTTTGTCCAATGAATCTGTTTCTTCTATTGTATCCTCAACACTTAAGATTCTCTCTTCCATCTCTTACATATTTTTTGGTGATGCTCGCATCTGTAGTTCATGTTCACTCACCCAGATTTTCCATTTCCAGAATTTCCCCAGTTTGTGTTTTATTTATTGCTTCTATTTCCATTTTTAGGTCTTGAATAGTTTTGTTTCCATCAGTTGTTTGTTTTTCTTGATATTCTGGATGTTCTTAAGAGATTTACTGATTTCTTCCAATGTTTTAGTTGTCTTGTCCTTAATTTTTTTTAAAACTTTATTAATTTTTATTTATTTGCTTTTTGGTATTTTGCCTGGAACTGTGAACTGAAACTACAGACAGTTGTGAGCTGCCATGTGGGTGCTGGGAATTGAACCCCGGTCATCTGGAAGAGCAGTCAGTGCTTTTAACCGCTGAGCCATCTCTCCAGCCCCTTGTCCTTAATTTTTAAAGGAATGTTTTTCATTTCCTCTTTAAAGACCTCTAGCATCTTCATAGTTATTTTCAAGGTTGTTTTCTTGTATTTCAATTGTGTTAGAATATTCAGATCTTGCTGTGATAGGATAGTTTGGTTCTGGTGGTGACATATTGCCCTTTCTATCATTGATTGTGTTTTTATACTGGCATTTAGGCACCTGGATTTGGGATGATTATAGGTCCAAGTTTTCATTCCTGTGTTTGTCTTTGTTGGCTGGGTGTGTTGTTTTTTGGTTTCTGTTTCCTCTCTGGCTTTCTGGCCTAAGTGCCCAGGGAATTGGTGACCAGTGGATTTTCAGGTCCAGTAGGGTGTCTTGTTGGGTTTTGGAGGGTCCTGGATCCCCTTGATCCTGTCTGTCCTCTGGCAAAGCCAAAGTCTTCTTGGGTCTCTAGATCCAGACTGGCTTCCACTAAAGCATAAATCATCTTCTGGGGTACATAGTAGCAACCTGACCTGCAGTAGAGCTGCTAGAAAATTCTAGAAATGAATAAATCAAAAGTTTTAAATTGTACACTGTTCTAAATACCTAAAATCTCAAGCTACCTATCTCCATCCTACTTGGGATTTAAATTATCCCTTTACCCAACATATCTACCCCATGGCTGCAGGTATCCAGTGAATCTACCCTGTAGAAGCTACCTGACCTTTAATTTCATGGCTATCTCTACAATTACATTGATTGTCTTGTCATAATGCTGTGTTTAAGGATATCTTACTTTACTTAACAGCATCTCTAGGGTGGAAGAGTAGAAATGCTGACAATTTGGATGCATCAAAGAGAAGTCACCATCTACATTCTTTAACTGAAGAAGTAAAAATCCTGATGACTGTGATGCCTTACTGAGTATATGGTGGAAGCAATGGTTTGTAGTTCTTGAGATTATGCCATAAAGGATGGTGTAGGTTTTGCTGGATGCTTTAAAAATATTCTTTAGATGGCTCCTCTAGAATACTAAGTTCTGTAACCCAGATGTCATGTTCTGAGAAGTCCCAATTGCACAGGGAGGCTATATACAAGAGATAAGTCAACAGTAGTGGCCAACAGCATCCTTCAAGAATGTCTGTGCCAGATATTTGGGTAAAAGAACTTCTGGTTGATTTCAACACCCAAGTATTTCATCATCCTTTCAAGCCATGGCATCAGACACAGTAGAAAAACAGCTGCTGTGCTGGTTCCAATTCCTCATTTACCCAGCTCCTATACATAGTAACATGGGCACTGTTTAATGTCATCACTTGATAGCACAGTAATAAATTTAGGGTAGTTTGTCATGAAGCAATAGATAACGAGATATCTAGACTACTGCTTTATACAATGATTGCAAAGATTGAATCACACAGATTATGCAGACTATGTAACCATCCAATTTGCAAGGTCATTAATAAATGTTGCTTACAAGATGTATGTCAATGGATGTTTCAAGCTGCAATGATGGAAGGGCTGGTAGGATCAGCAGCCAGAGAAAAGGACATTTTCAAGGATATCTAGTGTGTTCAGTCTTGTTCAAAGTGCTACATGCATTTAACTTACATGACTCTTAGAGGAGACCCCCAACCTACCCTATCACTTCACCTCCGCAAGGGCCCCAGACCCATACTGAGGGTTACTCACTAGGTACTAGTGCAAGTCACATAGGTCAGTAGATGGGTCAATGAATCCTAAGGCTCTGACTGCAGGCTCATGTGCTTAACCAAACTGCAAAGCTGTGTCGGTGTCTAAGGATCCCCACAGTCATCCATGAGAGAGTTGCATGTGGAACTAGGAGACATGACAAGCAGAAGAACAGAAGGGTGATGTAGAGAATGCAGCTATACCGAAGAAAGACATGAAGAACAACATCCTCTCTTCTCCCATATACCTGATATTTACAGGCAGAGAAAACTGGTGTTTTCTCTCTCAGAGAGTTTTGGTATAGACATTATAGCACAGAGGATTACAGCTGGTCCCACAACTGGAGCACAGTGCATCTTCAGACATATCTAATTAACATATTTTTCCTCAATAAAAGCCAAGACCCTCTCTCTCAGAAGAGCCATCAAGTCTATTTGTACCGAGAGATCTAATTTCAGAAAAGTTTAATGTTCCTTGTTTTTTAATTATTTTTATATTTATTTTTATTTTATGTGCACTAGTCTTTTTTTCCTGAATGTATATCTGTGTGAGAGCATTGGATCTTGGGAGTTACACACAGTTGTGAGCTGCCATGTGAATGCTGGAACTGAACATGGGTCTTCCGGAAGAGCAATCAGTACTCTTAACTGTTGAGCCTTCTCTCCAGCCTCTTATGTTCCTTATTAAATTGAGAGACACAGTAGACTCAGAAGTTCCAGTCCACTCAGCCCTCTGCTCTTTCAGAGTGATGACGCTGGGAAAGACCCCCCCCAAACCCCCAGGACTGTGTTAGCCAGCTGACCACACACTGGGTCATTCCACTATTATAAAGCAATGTTATATTAAATGCATACAGTCAGCCTTCCATGACTTCAGACTTCTAGGGATTCTCCCAGTCATGGGTCAAAACACTCAAAAGATTGTGTTTGTGCTGAACATATAGGGAATATTTTTCTTGTGCTATTGCTCAAACTGTGTAGTCTCACAGTTATGTACATGCATTCTATATGTATTGGGCATTAGAAACCATCTGGAAATGGTTCACGGTATGCAGGAGGATGTATGTAGGCTATGTGCAAGCACCATATGGTTTTATATAAAGACTTTGAGCTTTTTATTGTGCAAATTGTAGATCTGAGTGTCTGCAGAGGGTCCAAAGCTGGCATGGACTGCATGGCAACATTGCTGCTTGATAAAGTTCCCGCATTTGGACATTGAGGACCACATTTCTCCAGCACCTTTTAACTTTTAGTCTTAATAATTTCCACAATTAATGTCTTTTCCTTTGGAAAATTTTGTTCAGGCTTTGGTAAAGAATGAAAATGTGTACAATAGTAGCTTCCCTAAACAAAACAATTCTTTGGACAAAAGATCCCTGCTACCAAGGAACTAGGAATCCATTGTGCCTAATTACACACAGGAAAGTTAGAGATTTACTAGACAAGCCTGATCCCAAGGATGAAATGCTTATCACCCAGATCCAGAGCCTGAGGCTACTCAGGGCAAGAGTTCAGTTAGTGAGTATAGAGGAATCAGAATGGTTAAATGCAATAAGAGAAAAAGAGTAGGACATCAGGACCTTCCCCTCGGGGAGTATATGAGGGAACAGACCCAGGAAGTAGGACTAAGACACAAAGGGACACAATTAGGGAACAACTCAGTGCTTATCTGTTTGAGGAAGGAAAATTGCATTTAAATTGTAGTTCAGTGTCTAGTCCCAGAAGTCCTTTCCTGAGGTTGGACATTTGGATAAGTGTCTCCATTGTCTTGGGGGCTGAAAAAAAGGTCCTGCTTGTTACAATGGAAGTTACTCTTCTTATTTCTGGCAAGAGGAACTTGTGACCCTCCATTAACATATGACTGATACCTACTGTCAAGGTCAATATTAGACTCCTCAACCCCTGATCTCAAGTCACACCCTCAATCACAAGCCCCTTTCTCCTGTTTAATCCTATGTGCAACAAGGGAATATAAAATATGTGTTCTTTTTTCAGTAAGTGCATTGGCAGCCACCTTGATTCATTCTCAGATTGTGTCAGCCTCCTCCCCAACTCCACACATCTTTTTTGGGACCTGAAACATGGTCCCACAACCACATACACATGCAGAAGCAGGTCTTCCACCCAAAACCTAAGGGGTGGCCTATTGTTAAAGAATTTTGTCTGCAGTTGAATTTCTCCATCTGTAGAAATGAGAGAGTTGAAACAGTGACAATAAAATAAAAATAGACGCAATGTGCTAGAGTGACTACTGGCCAGGTATGAGGAGCCTGGACTAGGTAGTTCAACACATAGGACTTTGGGGGCGATCTTAGGGCTTGGGTGTACCAGAGCTTGCTCATGTGTGGCTAGATAAGACTTTGAAACAGAAAACCTCTTTTGAAATAAAAGTCGATGTGATCATTGTGTTTGCTGTTTCTTTGAAAAATCCTACCAGGCTACCAGATCTGTGATTCAGGTGAAGCACACTCTCTAGTCAGTAGCCCAAGACAGTCATTTCAGTCCCTTAATTCTAGAATCTTCCTTCATCCCCCAAGGTTTATTTGTGTCCCAGAACAGCTCATGGGTTGTCACAACAGACTGGTTTTGTTTGTAAGTGACCAGAGCAAAGGAAATAAATGCTCAGGTCTCTTCTCAGGAAGTAGATGAACATTGGTTTAGACAGTTATTGCTGTAGTTATCAGCATGTTGGTGATGGTGATTAACGGGCAGTTTCTCTGACGTCTTCCATGAGCCTAGCTCTGGGCTGAGGTGGAGAGAGGTTACAGAGATGGACAGTATTGAATTTTGTCCATTATCAGTATGACAGGTAGTGACACCTACATCTTGGAGACACTGTGGTCACCAAGCAGAGCAGTGAGGAATGAGGTCTAGTGCAGTCTTGCAAACAGAGTTCACAAAACAAGTTAGAGCCAGGTCTAAACCATGACTTGCTGGGACTCTTGCTCTTATACCTTCACTTTTCCATTTTCCTTTCCCTTATCTTTTTTGTCCTTGGTGTGATGTTTGATCTGATATGATGTGCTTTACTCCTTTACTGGGGTGACTGGTGAATGGCTATAGATAGAGACTTCATGCCCCATGGGCGTGGTGAGAGGCGGCGGGCAGTGGCATCACAGGAGAAAGACTTTATCATTATAAAGAAATAGAGGGAGGGGAAGAGAGAGAAAGACAGAAGGGAAGAGTGTTGAGAGCTCCCTCCCTTGAGAAGGAACAAAAGAAGAAGAGTCAGGTAGTGGGAATTCTTAAATAGAGCTTGAAGTCAGAAGTCAAGGCGAGGTGTGGCTTCAGGGGCTAGAACAGAATCCTAACACTCCTAATAACAAAGGACAGATATTTTTACTGGTTCCTTGAAACAAATGCCCTATATCTGTAAGTTGAGTTCACAGGGAGCCTTGCCAAATCCTGCTTTTGGTTTCCCCTCAGTGGCCCCCTGTAGACTCAGCCCTATTAGTCCTGGCCAGAGGATGAGAAGACATTTGTACATTATGTCTCTGTGCTCTTGTCCTGAATCAGGCAGTTACTGTGTCCCATTTTTGTGTTATAACCCTTCAGCTGCCAAGGCAATCCTAATGACCCCTCCCTGAGTTTTAGGACAGCAAATAAATTTGGAAACCTTCCTCCCTGGGCTCAGTTCCAGGACATATTCTGTGGCACAACTCACCATAGGAAGGTGGCCCCAGGACTTCCTGTGATCCTTAGTGCTTTTCCCTCTCATGGCCAGTCTCCAACACAGAAAATGAATAGGCAGATTCTCAGCATTTCTTTCTCCTTGCCTGATGCTTTTTTTTAGATATGATAACATCCCAGGAGAGAAGAGATTAGCTTACAGATGTGTAGAACAACAGAAACCTCATAGATCTTTAACAAATTAGGTCTTCCCTATTCTGTGACTTGAAATCTCAGAATTTCTGTCTATCATGTTCAGTAGTGATTAAGAACATGTGTTTGGAAATCCAAGGGTTGGCTCCATAGTGAGGCCAAGAACATCCCCAGGGGCAGAGTGGATTCTTCCCTTGGGATGGCCATAGCCTCACCTTCCCAGTTCTGACCCTGGATTAGGCTACTTGGGTCTTGCTCTTCCTGGCACTGAGGATGGGTCTGTAAGAAACCTCGGCTCTTACCTCAGGTGTTCTCCATTCCATGTGTTCTATGGGATTTGTTCTCTGATGAATTCTCCTTGATTTAAATTTATGATTCACAAATATAGCTAACCTCAAAAATATGGATGCATCTGTTCCTCTGTTCAAGATCTTTTTTTCTTTTTGTTTTAAGTTTGTATATATTCCTCACTTTCGCAGAAACCTATTTTCATCTGATTCTGCACTGTGTAGTTGAGATTTAACAGATAACAACATAGGAGGGGCAGGGGGGGGTGAGATCTTGCTCTTAGGTATTACTATAGCAAGGAAGTGTCCAGGGCACAACTCAGAATCATTCATCTCCAAAAAGAAGTGGCCATCATTGTACACCAGGCACTGTTCCAAGTGCTTTATAAATATCAAGCTATTTAATCCTAGTAATTCCACAAGAAGGTGCTATGATTGCTCCTGTTTTATGGATGAGAAATTGAGGTAGAAAGAAGTTAAGTAATTGCATAGTTTACACATGGCAGAGCTTGGGCAGATGCTATTTAATACTGCTTTCTTCTCATTGAAGTTTCTAGTCTTGTTTTCTGCTGTCTGTTTATTTATTTATTTATTTATTTATTTATTTATTTATTTATTTATTGTTTTGGTAATTTCATATGTGAGTACACTGTGTTTACATCCTTACACTTCCCCCACCTCCAGTTTTTCATGTGTCCTCCCAAAAACTCTATCTCAAATTCATGACCTCTGTGTGTGTGTGTGTGTGTGTGTGTGTGTGTGTGTGTATACATACATGCACACACATACACAAGCTACTGGTTTAGGTAGTGTATCCCTCATTTGCCTGTGTTTAGTGTTGATTCCTTAGAATTAGGCTCTCTTTCTTTAATACACAAAAGGAAGAACTAGCCCTTTCTCCCTCTGCATCCATTGACAGCCCATAGCTCTTCATCTAAGGGTGGGAACTTGTGAAATTTTCCTCCATCTATGTTTGAGTGTTAGGTGCAGTGGTCTTTGTAGGTCTTGCATAGGCAGTCATATTGTTATAAGCTCATGGGAGCAGCAGCACTGTCTTGTCCAGATGGCACTTTCACACAGCAATTGTCCTGGACCTCAGCACTAATCTCCTGCCTCTTATTTCTTATTGTTCCTTGGGTTTTTTATTATTTTTTCTTTTTAAAGAAACTATCTCTATATGGTCTTAAACACATGATCCTCTTGCCCCATCCTTCCAAGTGCTGGGATTGCAGGCCATGACTGGCTTTATTTGCTTTTATTATTAAGACCTGAATCTTCAGAATAATAAAATTTATTGCATAAAGAAATTCTTCAAGTTCAATCATACTCTGCAGCCACTGTCAAGGAAAGCATGAATTTTGAGCGATATTGACCCATGTTATAAGATTGCCTGGTGACCAGTGCATACACTTGAAAATTTTAGCTGACTCAGAGGTACAGAAAGAGAACCAAGATAGCTAACCCACAAACACTAGAACCCTGAGCCAATCATAGAGAGTGGCTGAAGAACCAGAGAAGCACCTCCATTTTTGAGCAAAAGTTTCTAGATCCAAGTTTTGAGACAAGCCTGAGGTCTGCAAAGGGACAGAGTTTGAACAGGAGAGGTAGCTCAGGGGTTGATAACAGTTAATTATCCATGGAATGTCCCAGGACTGGAGATAGCCTTGAAAGACCCAACCCAGGAAGTAGTTGAAAGAAAAGGGCTTTGCAAATAGTCTGCTAAGATAACAGAAATTCTGGAAAGTTCCTCAAAACTAGCTAACCAGAATTGTATCTGTACTAAGGCCCCGAAATGATATATAACCTTGTGACTTTTGCCTTTAAAAACTCAGTTTGCAGAAGGGCAGGAACCTCCTCCAGTCACTGTTACCCCAGTACGCTGGACCAAGGTCCTTGTGGCGACTCATAATTTTCAATAAACCTTGCTTTTGCATTTCAGAGAGTTCATGACTCTGGTGGTCTATTTGGGGGCCTCATGACTAGAGCATAACAGTGGCCAGCTATAGGCACCACTCATGCATAATTCTTGTCACAGTCAGCTTCACATGTGAAAATTACAAAAGTGTACTGTCGCCTGAGAAATTAGAACGTCAACTAAAGAATCAACTCAATTAGATTGGTCTGTGGCCATGTTTGTGAGGCATTTTCTTAATTGATATAGGATAGTCCAGCTCACTGTGGGCAGTACCATCCCTAGGTTTTTGAGCTTGAAATATGCAAAGAAAAAAAAAGTAGTGGAGAAGCCAGGAACAAGCCAGTAAGCAACTTTCCATGGTCTTTCTTTCGGTTCCTGCCTCCAGGTTTCTGTTCCTGCCCTCAGTGGTACAGTATAATGTGGAATTGTAAGAGGAATAAATTCTTTCCTCTCCAAGTTGCTTTTGGTCATGCATGGTGTTTATCACAGCAATGGATAGACAACTAGGACAATGCTTTAGGCAAGTTCTCCCCAGAGTGTTGCAGTTCACTCATTTTACTAAGCATCATGTCCCAGTTTTAACTGGAGTGCTTCTAGCTTTTATTTACTCTTGCCTGGGAGCAGACATTCTTGGCTCCCAGCTGCCAGCTATCACGTGTCAATGGAGGGGAACTTCTGGAATACTGCCTGTACAAGGTCAACCTGTGGTACTTGAGGAGGAAATTTCCTTTGTGTTCAGGAGAAAAATCCTCTGGGCTTTTAAACTGCCTGGTGATCTATGCCCATTCCAGTTGGTTAAGAAGGAAAGGCTTATGGTCATGAAAGTCAAGTCTTTAATCCCTAGGCTATTGGGACATCTGGTGAGACTGAACATTTAACCCACGTACTGTTCTGTCGGCTTTGGATCACTATCTCTAAAAAGATGAGTGCTCATCTTATTTTGAGAGAGTATTGTTTCTTCTTTTGTGTGTGGATACACACCAGTCTATGCACATGTGGAGGCTGGAGAAGGACATCCAGGGTCTTCCTTTATTCTTTTCTGTGTCATTGGCCTTACACAGGGCAGTTCACTGAACTGAAAGCTTGTTGTTTTCTGCTAGGCTGACTGGCTGGCAAGCTCCCAGATCTGCCTGTTCCCTTCTTCCCGCTCCATTGTTGGGATTGCAGGGACATACAGCTGTGTCTGGAGTCTATGGTTGGTGTGGGTCCTCAATGCTTCCACAGCAAGTGTCTTATCCACTAAGCCCCACCTTCCTGCCCTAAAAGGCTCTTGCAATAGGGGTTCTAAACGTTGCTCACCACACCACAGACATTTTTTTTTGTTATTTGTTTGTTTGCTGAGATAAATGCTGATCAACTGTTTACCTGCCTTGCTGATTCATCAGCTCAAAACATAAATATGAATTCCAAGAAAATTTTTTGTGTGAATTCCATTTAGTGGCTTTATCTTGGCCAAACTAAAAGGCAGTGGAGGCCAAGGGCCCACTTCAAAGGACAGTTCACTGTGTCCTCCTCACTGAGTGACACAGAGCCCCACCAAGCACAGGAGTACACCATGCTAGATCAGTTTATTGGCTTAGTTCTAAAATGACATGGACCCTGTGCCTCTTTTCCTGTTCAAGTCCTGCTTCTTGCTGTCTTTGATAATGCTCAGTTATTATGACTAGAAATATAGTTCAAAGTTCTCCCATTGCCAAGTTCTAAGGCCAAACAGGCTCCCTACTGAGATTTTAACCCCAGCATTTCAAGAGCCACATCAGAAGTTTATTGCATGATTTTGAATATCTATTTGAGCAACATTTAAGGGAAGTCATCTTAGCACCTGACAGATCTGGGTTTATTATTTACAAACAACAGCATTAGTTTTCTGTGATGTCTGTGGGGGCAGGCCTGTATCCAAAGCTGTTGATTTCTCTAACATTCAGCTTAAAATCTACAGAAGAAATTAGTTCTGGGGTAAGGTTTGCTTTCATGCTCAGAAATGCGGTCTGTGTTCTGATGTCTTCATGAGATCTTAGTCTGAAGAGGTTATTGAAATTTATTATTATTATTGTATTTGATTTTTGACCCAGAAAGTTTGCAAAAGTTTCCTTGCCAGGAGTACAGATCCAGATCATGCATGACACTTTGGCGCCTGGAAGAACCTGCTGGTTTCCTTGAGGATGGAAAAACTATGCTTTCTGTTTGGAGGGTCTGAGGAGAGTGCTGACAAGTCACAAGGCTTTCTGAACTCCCTTGCATTTCTCTCCATGGTTTTAGGCCTTGCTTTCAGAGAGAACACAATCACTCAGAAGTAAGACAAACTGACCCCTGATGTGAGGAACTGTGGCCATCCTCATATTTTCTGTCTTAGGGGCCTCAAGAGGCAGCCACCAAAGGTACAGATGTAGGTATGGAAATAAATTCACTCTTTAAATGTGACACCTCCCAGCTCTAAAAAGACAGAATAATTATTGTCACTCATATTCCGATTTGTTTTCTAGAGGAAAAAAAATAATTCCCCCTTTCCATGGCTCAGAAAATGCGGTATGCCTTTCTTCTGCTATGGGAACAATTTGTCTTCTCAGACAAGTGGGAACACAAATTTGTTTCATTTCTAACATGCTAGAGTCAGATGAGAGAGACGGAGTAACAAAGTGCGGGGCAGTGTGATTGGATCCCACCCTAAGAAGACAGCCTTTGACATTTTCTGTTTGTTCTACACATGCATACTAAAGTTGGGTATTATTCAGATGTTTGCCCCAGGGTTCATGTGTTCTGGGGTAAGATTTGCTTTCATGCTCAGAAATGCAGTCTGGGTTCAGATGTGCCACAGTGTGGTGACATCAGGGTTTGTGGGCCTTAAAAAGCTGTAGTCCAGAAAGAAACCACTTCAAAGGGCAGACTTTGGAAGGGATTATGGTGATGTTCATGGAACTCTCAGCAAGTTCTCATGGAATGAGTTGCTATACTCTCCAGCTTCCTGTCTCACTGTGTGAGCTCTCCCCCCATGTTTTCTAACTATCATGTATACCCAGTATCAGAAATCTTGTACAGCAATAGAAAATAGCTCAATACAGTGTGTACTTGATGTAGGTGAACAAGCATCAGAAGATAAAAATGGTGCTGAGAGTTCCCTCAGGTCAACAGCTTCTCTGTTGCTGGAAAAAAAGATCCCCCAGGCACTTCAAGTTTGGTACATTTTCTACTTTTGAGTTTCATATATTTTGCTATAAAAATATCAAAAGCATGGCAAGTTCTTTGCAGCAAACCTTACAGTTAAGAAAAAAAATCTCCCCCAAACTGAAGTCTTTCAGCCATGGTACCAGACTGTCAAGTCCTTTGCAGCTGCCTGGGTGGAACAGAACGTTCCATTCTGCCCTGGCTTCATGAACGATAACAGCTCTGAGTGGCTCTGAGCGAAAGCTTTCCCCAAGGAACCAAGAACAGACTCGATCACCACTTTTCATAAAGAACCGAGAGAACAATGTTAGCATCACAGCAAAGAGTTTTAAAAGTCCTCCAAATTGGGGCTGGAGAGATGGCTCAGAGGTTAAGAGCACTGACTGTTCTTCCAGAGGTCCTGAGTTCAATTCCCAGCAAAACCACATGGTGGCTCACAACCATCTATGATGAGGTCTGGTGCCCTCTTCTATAAAACTGTATGCATAATAAATAAATAAATAAATAAAAAATAAATAAAAAAAAAGTCCTCCAAATTATAAAACTACATTTCTGTTTTGTTCCTTTTACTTCAGTTTTTAAAATACATTTTCAATTCCCAGAACCTTCAGAAACTTTCCTTAACTATCTAGAGAGATGGCTCAGTGGTTAAGAGCACTGGCTTCTGTTACAGACAACCCAGGTTCAAGTCCCAGCACCCATGTGGCAGCTCACAATTATCTGCAACTCCAGTTCTGGGAGATCAGATGCCCTCTTCTGGCTTTGTGAGCATGGCATCCATGTAGAGCACATAAACATGCAGGTAAAACATCACCACCCACAAATAAAAATCAGTCTTTTAAGGGACGTCTTGGTCTTGAAAACTTTTCATCAAAGGGGACATTTTCAAATGGGAGAATAATATATACTCTCACTGTTCCAAGAGATAGACTTTCACTCTGAAAATGAAAGACACACAAACTAATTTCTATGTGTGGGTTTGCTCAGTATTTTTAGAATCCCTCTTGAAGTCAGTCACTCAAAGAGTAGCAGCGGCCCTACCTGCACTGTAGACTCATGGGAGGGAAGGAATCCTTCCTGGGCTTAAAAGTCTCAGAGACCGTTTTCCTGAAAAACTGTAATTGCTTTGCCTTCAGAGAGCAAAGAATCTGATGAGAACTTCATATCTTTCCTGCCCAGCAATTTTTAAGTTCATATTTTTATAGCATATAGGTATATATGTCTATACATATAAGAATCATGATTGCTCTATATGCAAATACAGATGATTGTAATGTATCTCACCTCTGAAAATGAGTCTTTATCCATTTTACAGAAAAATGCATGTATACTTATCTAATTATTAAACAAAGTACTGATGGCCAAATGACCTGTTTTAGGTCTGGTTTGGTTGGTAAAAGAAGCTCCAAGAACATGTTATACAGGACTCTGAAAAGGCTTCGGTTTTCATAGTGGTGATATTACATTCTCTTCAGTCTCAAACAGTTGAAACCACAGGAGCAGAAAGACTGTATCTCCTGAACCTGGAGACCAGCTCTTATCAGAGAAATCTACTTCTTGCTGAAGAAATGCAGCAGTGTTTCCATGCAGAGAATGAGAGACTGCACAGTGCTCAGCCTTAATTGAGAACTCGAACTCACAACCCTCTCCTCAAGACTCAGGGGTCTTCAAGTGATGATTAGAAGAGGCAAAGACAGTGGGTGCCTTCAAGGAGAGTACTCTCCAGATGCAGCAGGACAGTTGCACACAGGAACCTAGAACAGCTGTGACAGCATGCACAAGACAGGTGAAAATCCCAGCCTGGAGTGGGAATTGGGAACAAACCCCGACTCTACTGTCCGCTGAGAGAGAAGTCAGCGTTCTCTTGAGGTGTTCGAGGACCTGTCAATCACACACCAGGGCAGTCCATAGCCAAGAATAGCTGAGCAACACAAATTGGACTGGGTGGGTTTGAAAGAGAGAGGGAAAGAAGATGAAGTTAAGGAGAGGGAGCAGTGGTCCAAGTTCAAAGACGAGTGGTGAACACAATCAAATTTGTGAAGTGAAATTCTCAGAGTTAGTAAAAATGGTACTTAAAGAGAAAGCAACAATAGAGAGTGCACAGCAGGATGTAGGGTCTGATAATTTTGTAACTTTTTGTTACATGAGAGAAAATTTTCTAGGTTGTATACACTAAGCCTTGATGCCTCTCAGAATCCTCAGGGAGTAAACAGCTGTGAACACCACTGTCTGTTCTGATGTGAGATGTCAAAGGATCAACGAAAGTTTTGCAGTGAGTGAGCTTTTTAAGGGTCCCCAAGACTACATAGTGCAAAATTGTGCGTGGAAAACAGGGGGGATTGGTGGCATTTCTCTCATCCACGTGGGTGACTCTGCTTCTTCTCTCAGCTGCTTATTTCTCTGTCTGAGAAGGCTGGAGTACAACAAGAGGGTGGGTCTCGCTGCCCTTTGGTCTTCGTTGACTTTATTTTCTGTTATTCCAGGAACAGGCCATCAAAAATTAATATTAAGATGACAAAGGTCTCGGCTGTTCAAGACAGTAGCAGCAATAATTTTTCATGGACTTTATACATTTGTAAGTATGAATTATTCAAGAGGTGCCATTTGGGGTAAAAATCAGCTCAATGATAAATTTCAGCCAGCACCAGAAAAAAAAATTGCTAAAGAAAGCTGCAAGAGTGTAATGCTTCAGAATTTAGTCATGCTGTTAAAAAATGCCCTCTTTTGCTTGAACTTCAAATTCTTGAATTTTGTAAGTTAACATTTCAGAGTGTACCAATTATTTTTTAAACCGGCATTGATCTTAGTGTTAAATATTAAAAAGAAAAGCTACTAGAGATTTGCCAAGAAGAATGATGTTTTAAGAATTAGTTAACTTTTCTTTTTCATGCCCAAAGCAGAGAGGCAGACAGAAAGCACAGAGCAGTCACTCACTTAGACTACCAGGCATACATTTAGTCATATGGGAATGTTTCTTTGGCCACAGGAGCAAAGAGGCGGCAGTCACTCATGCTGCCCTTGAGAGACTCCCCATTCAGACGTTCTCTGTCTAAGAGCTCCAATGGCTCTGGAAGTAGTGCCATTAGCAAAGTGTCTAAGCTGCAACATCCTGAATAAGCCTGGCTTTGACTCAGGCCCCTTGAAGGGAAGGATGCCTGGGAAAGTTGCATTTGAAGATGTGGCATGACCACAGCTACTCTGAGTTTGTGCCAGCACCAGCCTTCATGCCTCTCCTCCCCTCTCTCCAGCTCCTGCATTCAGTTCATCCTTTCTTCCATAATGTTCTGTGAGCTCTGGGCAGGGTGGAAGGTTGGGTAGGGTGATACAGATGTCCCATCTATGGTTAGCCACTCAACATTTTGAATTGCTAAGTCCCTGCATTAACAGTAACCCTCTATGGTAAGGACCACAGATTTTCTATGACCAAGGTTGGGAGCAGCACAGATCACAGATAACATGGATATAATATGAATATTTAGAAGGAAGTTTGACAATGTGTCTATTTAACAAAACAACACCAATAGGTTCTCCCTAGAGACTATGGCTTTCTTCCTTTTATTTTTCTTTCTTTCTTTTTTTTTCTTTTTTCTTTTTTCTAAAGGCAGCCCTGTATTTGAACCATGGGTTTTAACTATGTTTACAATAGCAGGCATAAATCCCCTCTTGTGACTCAGTCCTCAAATACAATCAAGAGTATGGTTGGTTTCCCCACCCACAGTCTTGCCACTATTGTACCAGTGAGCACATCTTGCCACACACATGTGCAAATGAGCAGCACTAATTGGACTTGATGAAATACTAAAAAATAGAAGGACATAAATCTGAAAGACATGTTGGGGAGGGGTTGGGAGGAGCTGGAAGGAGTGAATGGGTAATGGATCTAAGACAAATGGATAAAAATTTCAAAAACAGGAGAAGAGTCAAGGTCATCTTTCTTGACTCCATAGTGAGATGGAGGTCAACTTGCACTGCACAAGACCTTGTGTCAAAACAAAACAAAACAAAAACCCCAAAATTATAAATAGATATTTAGGTATTATGTTTATAAATTATTTGTGAAGTGAACAAGATTTTTATTAAAGAGAGGAAGGTGAGGATGCCACAGCCATTAAAGTCTTCCAAACTGTGACCTCCTTTCTGAGTAGCTCTTGAGATAACACATCTTTTCAGAAGTCCACAATGAAAATGGTCAGAGATGCCAGAGAAAGGAATTCTGCAGTGAATCATAGTAATGAGCACTGGGATGGGGGTGGAGGGAGGTAGGGGTGGGCCTGGAAATGCAAATAGAGGAAATGGAAATAGATGGGAAAGAGGAACCAGCAGAGGCAATGACTTCCTACCCTGCAGCTCCAGTCGACAGACAAGGAGAAGCATTCTTGAAAACCCACACCTCAACAGTACAGAGGGGAGAGAACTGACATAAGACCTCACAGGGGGTTCCTGTGCTAAAAGCTTCAACAGAGAAGTTCGTGCCACAAAAGCTGGCACCTCTTCTCAGTTCCTTTATTTTAGGGTTTCCACACTATTGTTCCAGGAAAAAAAGACTCTGAAATAGGATTTCTCAGACTATCACAGGATGATTTTCTGGCCTCTGAAGGCACCAGGCATGCATGTGGCACACATACTAACAGAAAGACAATACATGTCTATACATATAATAAAAGTAAATAAATCTTTTTAAAACGTGGCAGATGAAACCAGGACCTCCATCAAAGAGAATGACTGAACAGTGGACAAGAAGATGGCTGTGCTGTCATTGCTGGTCACTGAATCATTGCAAGTTAAATCTACAGTGAGAAACCACAATATAAGGAACAAAATGGCTAAAACAGTGGCCATAGCCTTGCAAGGAGAGGCTGCGAGAAATGATCACTCTAACACCATTGGTGGCTATGGAAATGGCACAGCCATTGTGAAAAACTGCTCACAAGTTTCTCATAAAATTGAACATGCACATGCCAAATCCACTCAGCAGCATTACTCCTATACATTTACCCTGGAGATAAAAACAAACGAACAAACAAACAAACAAACACAAAACCACATAACATTCATGTCAACTATTGAGCTATTGATGGTAATTTTATTCATAAAATCCCCAAACTGAAAAATTCACAAATGTCTTTCAGTAAGTGAAGGGCTAAAGAAATCAAGTCGCACCCACACCAAGAAATATTACTGGGCAAAGAAGAAAAGACTATAGGTAACATTGTATTGATATAAAACATGCAGTAGACAGGTGAATGTCATCATTAAATACACACACACACACACACACACATACACACACACACACACATTCTGCAATTCTTGGAACCCATGAGCATGTTGCATTTATTCAAGTAAAGGTTCTTTTTCAATTATCAGCAAAGGAAATGGATCTTAAAATGGGAGATGTGATCTTATACGATCTTGAGGAATCAAGTCTAATCATATGAATGCTTAAGAGGGGTTGTTTTTTCTTATTGGAGATGGGAACAGTTGGGACATGAAAAGCCAAAAGCTCCTAAACATGAAGGGACTGTACCTACTGCTGCTGGAGGAAGGTCACCTTGAGCTTAAGGAGGATGCACACAGCCCCACAGTGCAAAGACTGGCTTCTGGATGACTACCAGGAACTCCTGTTTCACTGCTGCAAGGCACTGAACCTGAGCAAGACCCCCAGTGAGCTTGAAAACATTTTCATCACCAGCAAAGCCTTGGAA
Source organism: Sigmodon hispidus (assembly GCA_004025045.1). Taxonomy (NCBI): domain Eukaryota; kingdom Metazoa; phylum Chordata; class Mammalia; order Rodentia; family Cricetidae; genus Sigmodon; species Sigmodon hispidus. The sequence continues at coordinate 37,747 of PVIH01013436.1, forward strand.
AGGTTGGTTTAGGCCCCGAGACAGTCTAGGCAGACAGCCTGGTTGAACCACTCTGTACCCAGGACAAATCTGTTTATTCCATTTGGCAGGAAAATAATGCATGCAACATCCGAGGTGGATCCCAAGAGAGGTGCACCACGAAGAAAGAAAAAGTCTCAAAAAGTTATGTATTGATGTCCCTTGAATGGCCAAATTATATGGACACAATGCAGATTAATGGTTTCTGGAAGCTGGGGGAGGGATGGCAGCATAATGAATCATTGTGTTGAGAGAATTATTCTTTTCACTTGACTGCAGTGTGGCTAAATAAACCCACATATGTGATGAAACTGCACACAGGTAAATGTGTACACATCCCTTTTTATATACATACATATGTAAGTGCTCACCATTGACTGTAGGATTCCATTTTTTCCCAATAATTTTCCAATCACAAAATCTTTCATTTAAGCATAATTTCTCTTGTCAGAAGAGCTAATATATTTATGGTTTCTTAAGATTGGGATGGAAGTTTGGGTGGGCTATCATTTAGATAAAATGCAATGTATTATAGTCTGTGCAGGTGTGTGAGGACTCTGCTGTTTCTCTGTTACGGCACCTGCAGGCTTTCTTCCTGACACTGCAAGCATCAGCTCGAGGTGTGTTTCCCAGGCAGACTTCCAAAAAGGCAGCAGCTTTAATGCATGTATTAAATATCATTACTGAGTAAAACTATTTCTGGGTTTTGTTTTCTGGGATGTGTAAATTTTGTCTACTTGACACACAGTAGAGTCATTTGGAAAAAGAGAACCTTAAATGAAGAATTACCCAAATCAGAATGGCCTGAGGGCAAGGGTAAATAAAGCATTTACTTTTTAACCGCTGAACCATCTCTCCAGCAAAGCATTTACTTTTTAAATTGTGAAATAATGTTGGACGGCCCAGTTCACAGAAGTCCATACCAACTCTGGGTGAATGGGTCCGGACTTTGATAACAAAAGGTAGCTGAGTGAGGCAGGGGAGCTAACCAGTCAACAGTGTTCCTCCATGGGCTCTGCTTTAGTTCCTGCCTCCAGGTTTCTGCCTTAAATTTCTTCCCTGGCTTCTCTCAGTGGTGGATTGTTACTTGTAACATGAAATAATCCCTTTCCTCCCCCAGATTGTTTTTAGGTCAGTGTTTAATCACAACAGACTGCAAACTAGGGCATTGGCATACACATAGTTATATGAAAATTCTAATTGTCTTTTTTCATGTTTCAATTGGTTGCTTTCCCAATCCTTGAGGTGGGGCCCAGTTGGAAGAGTTGGACAACTAGCATGTCATGACTCTTTCTATCTAGATGGTAGCGCACTGTTGTTAAATTGTGAAATGATGTTGGAGGGCCCAGCGCCCTCTGCTTTTCAGAGTGTCCAGTGGGACTGCTACAGCAAAAAATGCTGCAGACGAAATTACTTGAACAAAGTTTTATTTCTAACAGTTTTAGAACCTGGAGGAAGTTCAAGGTCAAGATGCCACTCATTGATTGACAGTTGCCATCTTCTTGCTATAGACAGAAAAAGGGTGAGAGAGCCTTCTCATAAGAGCACTAGTTTGGCATGGTGGCACAAGCTTTTATTGTGGGTACTTCAGGGTGGAGATAGATTTCTGAGAGTTCAAGGCCAGCCCATTCTACGTAGCAAGTTCTAAACCAGACCCGCCCAAAACACTGACTAATTTCACACTGGCCACAGAGACATCAAGAACGCCCTCATATTGAGAGCTTACAAGACCAGGATCCAGCCCACTACCCAAAACTGTTGTAGCTAGAAGTCAAGATGTGCAATGAAAACCAGCTGTATTTGGGGCTTTGTGATGGCTCAGTAATTAAGAGCACTGTCCTCCTGTTCAAATCCCAGCTGTCAGTGGCACAGCCAGGCAAAAGGAACCTCAACTGAGAAATTGCTTCTGCAATAAGTCTGCAACTAGTCTAAGGAGGCATTTGCTTGGTTGTTTATAGATGTAGGAAGGCCCAGTCCACTGTGCACTGCCACCCCAGAACAGGCAGCCCTGGGAAGTATAAGAATGCAGGCTGAGCAAGCCATGGGGAACAAGCCAGTGAGCAACACTTCTCTGTTGTCTCTACTTCAATCCCTTTCTACCTCCAGGTTCCTGCTTGGGTTTCTGCCTGGCTTTTCCAGATGATGGACTCTAAGCTGTAAGATGAAACAAACTCATTCCTCTGTAAATTGTGTTTTGACCAGATTGACTTATCACAGCAAGAGAAAGCAGACTAAAGCATGGGCTTATTTTAATATTACCTAAATACTAACCTTGGTGCAAGCATTACATCATGTATTCAATCCATTAGTTGAAAGCATTGCTCTTTACCTTGTTGAAGATTAAATTAATTTGGCCTTCAAATAATGACATTGGCTTGCAATGAGTGTGTACATTTCAGGTTGTATTTGCAAGAACTACATATGCGAACCAAGTCTCCTAATCAATTTACTTAGAATATAGTATTAAGGTCACATTACATTAGCAAGGGGAAATGGAAAATAGACTTAATTAACTTGATAATGTAAACTAGAGTAAACAAATGCTGCTTCAATTATCTGATTCCTTGAGATGAGACTTCAGGGCATGAATGACCCATATTACATTATGACATTGTTACTAATGTCTCCATTGCTAATGTAGACAGACCCTGGTTAGGAAGGAAAATTGTCACATTAAGTGATTTTTTTTTAATCTATCATCTATCTGCCTACCTATCATCTTTCTCTCTGTCTTTGTGTTTGCTTGAGCACAGTATTGCTGTGGAGTCCACAATGGACTGAATCAGGCTGATTTTTTTTTTTTTTTTTTTTTTACTATTTTTAGAAAGATTTTCTTATTGCTTACTTATTTACAACAGTAATGGCTCAAGACTTCCTGGATTGATGGTTTGGAAAATTTTAGAAAATGTTTGGCTGTAAATACACAGAACAAACTGTTTGCTTAGAGGACTGGCCATACATTCCTCCTTCAGTATCTCTGAGGGAACTGCGCAACTGTGAAATTGTGTAGATGTTCAAATCCCTTGAATAAAGTATATTTGCATAGATTCTGTACATACCTTGCTGAATACTTTAAATTACTTTTGGATTGCTTGTGCATGTGCAAGCACATGTGGCAGTGTGAACGTGTGTGTGTGTGTGTGTGTGTGTGTGTGTGTGTGTGTGTGTGTGTGTGTGAGAGAGAGAGAGAGAGAGAGAGAGAGAGAGGGTGGGAGAGAGAGGTGGGTGTGATTACCTATGCATGTGTTTGTAGAGGTCAGAGGTCAACACAGATGTCTTCTTCTGTCACTCTCGTCTTAGTTTTGGTTTGAGACAGGGCCTCTCAGTGAATCTGTACATTGTCATTTTTGGCTAGTCTAGTAGGTAAGCTGGCTAGTGAGCATCTGGACCCCTATCCCTGCTCTCCCAACAAGGTGGTTACAGACTGTGCCTCATTGCCCAGCTTTCACATGGGTGTTGGGAATCTGAACTCAGGTCTTCATGCTTGCACAGCAAGTGAGCATGCCCACATATCCCCCAGCTCCCACAGAATAAAATATAAATGCAATCTATAGTTTAGTGAATAAGGATGAGGGTCTAGTATGGACATGCCCAGGACAGTTTCTGTCTTTTGAGTATTTTCAACCTACTATTGACTGCAGTGCCAGAGATGGGACCCTTCAGTGCAGAAAGATGGCTCACAACTCAAAAGAAATTCTTCTGAATCTGGGAGAATTCCCTTTTATTTCTCAAGGGCTTTTGCATTGGACATTCTACAGCTGCTAGATTTTAATGGTATAATATATATTATATTATTATACCATAATAGGGTATCTATCTATCTATCTATCTATCTATCTATCTATCTATCTATCTATGTAGCAGTCCTTAGTCCTGGGTGGGGCTGCCTGCTCATAAATGTTTAACTCATTTCTATACCTGCATTTTCTGAGGGAGCATGCACATGAATGAGGTGCTGGGATGTGTATTTTTTTTCTGTTGCTTGTTTTTCAAGACAAGGTTTCCCTGTGTAGATTTGGAGTCTGCCCTGGAGTCTGTCCTGTGAAATATAGACCAGACTGCCTTCAAACTCACGGAGATCCATCTGCTTGTGCTTCCTCAGGGCTGGGATTAAAGATGTGCTCCACCACTGGCCCGGCTGGGATGTGTATTTTTAAAGAAACCCACCTTGTTTATCATTAGGCAGGGAAATGCGAAGGAGACTCTAGCTCCTGACTGTGACTTTTGCGCTTAGCCTTGGCACTAGATATGGCTTTTGCAATTCTTCTTTTCTGTTCTCTGCATTCTGAGCAGCTGGAGAGCATCTGTGCGCCCCCCCCCCCCGCCCCCCGACACTTTAGAGCCTGGGTATCCTACTCCCTACAGCGCTCAAACCCAGAGAAGAGTTTCGCTGGTGACTAATGTGAAGTCTGAATCCCATCTTACTTCTAGCACATTCTTATGCTCCTGTTCTTTAAAATGGCTTCCCCAGAACCTCCCACATTAGGAAGAGGCATGTTCTTGCTCCCTCCTTTGCTTCACTTTTTCCATCTGGCAGAATGACGGCATCATAAACACGGCCATATACAAACGCATGCCTTGGTGGCACAGGCTTAGTACTTTCATATCAAACCTACAGATGGCCAGGGAGGTCAAGGTGGTGCTTAGTTTAGCATCAATGCAACATCGCCACCTTATGGTGTATTTCGGGGACAATGTACCACCAAGAACATTGTTAATTAAACAAGATGGGGTTCAATGATAATTGAAAATGTCAAGGTTAAGATAACAAATTAGGGATTCTCTGTCTCAATAACCATTTGGAAAACTGAGTCTGAGTTCCTAACAAGTTTATAGGAATAAAAAATGGCAAACTTAGAGCATTTGGGTTCTGGCTGCGAGTGGTCATGTGGAGTATTTAGCCTAGAAAGCCCAGGTAAGCAGGGTGCTATGAAGTATTTTAATTTCAAGTTGTAATAAGGGAGTTATTTGTACAGCATTCATGCAGACAAACCTTATAGTACACGCCCACAATGCTAAGAAAATAACTTTGAATTAAGACTATAAAAATGGAGGTAAGTCATCCTGAATTACTCATGCTTTTTCTGAAGAAATGACCACTTCAGCAGCATGCTTAGGCTGGGCTCATTTTTAGAAGACAATTTGCATTCCAATTAAGTTGTTGTTACATGATTCATAAGACAGCTAATTGAAGTTTTGAGGGATACACTACAACTTCAGAGGCGTAGGGAATGTTAAAGTACCAATCAGAAACGTGGCCGGGGCATCCAGGAACTGATGCAAATGTGCTATCTTGCACCAGTGTGAAGAAAAAGCTATTCTTTTCTCCAAAGAAAGGTAATATCAAAAGCTTCCAGGGGCTGCTCACCTGTCTTGGAGTTTCTCAAGTCTGATTCCTGATGTCTGTTAGCTCCTGGTAGAGTTATCTGCACAGGACAAACAGCCCCTTTAGACCCCCAACCCTGGCCCCATCAACCAGCATCAGCAGGTAACTCGATAGCCCATAACCCTCTTCTAATTTTGTTAGACACTACCTTGATTATTACCTCACTAAAACCCTTTTTCTATTAGCAGAGACCCTTTTATAACACCATCAAGTCTAACCAGCTTTAGCCCTCAGCCTTCAGAGGTGATTTCTCCTCTGTCTTGTCAATTGCCTGCAGAAGCCAGGCTCTGGGCTGTTGGGAGATGTGGAATAGTTCAAGTAAAGCATTCGAGAAAAGAAGTTCTCATTTTAAAGTCTCTACACTGCACTCCATAGCAAAAGGGGGTCTTCTTCCATTGCCTGATTCTTCAGTTAAATGCCTATTTTTGTCTCCATCATGACTTTTATCCAACCATAACTTGAGTGTGGATTTAATCTGAGCCTCAAATAGATTACAAACTGAAATTTTAGTTCTCTTAATCCTACAGTGACAGGATTCTTATGCCATTTACTTTCTTATTAAGGGGCAAGAGATGACCATTTGTTCAAAATGGAATATTTATAACTGTTAGACAAATAATTGGATAATGGAATGAGTTTAGAAACTAATAGTTTGCTAATTAGGTGCATTAATCTTCTTGGACTGCCATGATGAAATATCACAGACCACATAGTTTAAACATTTAGTTTCTTAAAAAAAATAAAACCTAATTTCCTATTTATGTGTGTCTGTATGAATGTATGGCATGTTTTTTAGACCACATAGGTTGAACATTTAGTTTCTTTAAAAAAATAAAAAAATAATTTCCTATTTACGTGTGTGTATGGCATGTTTTATGCATGACTGGGAAAGCCAGATTCCCTGGGCTGGAGATATAGGCAGGTGTGAGTCACCTGATATGTGTGGTGGGATATGATGAACTCTGGTCCTCTGGAAGAGCAGTAAATGCTCTGAACAAACAAGCCATCCATCTCTCCAGCCCAAACAAACAGCCTTTTCCTTATTAAGATTTCTAGTAAAAATATGATTTTCTTTTGCCTGGAATCTTCAACTGTAAGAGACCTCGACACAAAAGTTAAAGTGTATGTTGTGCTAAAGAATTAATTAGCTGGTTAATATATGACTCTGCTGGAGAAAATACCTACTCTCCTCTGATATTGCAACATTACTGGCTACTCTATGGATATCAAATTCACTCAGGGGTTGGAATTCTGAGAGTAAATCCATGCAAATCAAAGACGTGGTAGTGGTGGTGGTGGTGAAACCTTAAATTTTCTACAGTTTTACTAGTAGATTGATGAAAACCTTTTATGAAATGCCCTATTTTAAGTCTATCAAGATAACGAGTCACATATGAACTCATAGAGATTTTGGTAGCATGCACATGACTTGCACAGGTTCAAACTAGACCAAAATCCCTGCACTACCAAGTCCCACCGTCATGAGGAAGTTATTCAGAATTGATACCTTCTGGGAAAGGGAAAATCAGTTTTCTCTAATTGAATGTCACTGAGGATATCATCCACACTCCAGGACAGCTCTCTTGCCTAGAAGTAGTTGGCCAACACAAACTGGACTCCGTGTGTGTGTGTGTGTGTGTGTGTGTGTGTGTGTGTGTGTGTGTGTGTGTGTTTTGTATTGGTACTTTTTGTCTTATTATAATTTTTTAGCTTGTCTGTTTGATTTTAATTTTTGTTTCTTTCCCCATTTTTATTATTTATTTACTTTGCTTGTTGGTTTTTAGAAAGTGAGACAGAGCCTCCAGTGTGGTGGGTCAGGAGGCAGGAGGATCTGGAAGGAATTGGAGAAGGGAAAAGAATATGATCAAAATATATTGTATAAAAATTAGTAAAGTTTAAAGGAAGAACATAAGAAAGGCTAGTGAGTGTACCAGCAAAAACCAAAATCTCTTGCTAAGTTTCTTAAAAGCCAACTTTTTAGAAAAAGAATGTTCTTAAAGATTAAAAAAAAGTTTAGTGTTTTGCATTTTTCCATATAGAACACATACTCAGACCATTCTCTGGGAAGCTTTCTGTCTATTTTTTTTTTAGAGAGTGGTGATTCTTGGAAGGTTAGGCCTCTCCTTTTTAAATTTTTTTTATGTGAATTGGTATTTTGCCTGCATGTATAACTGTGTAAGGGTGTCAGATCTTGGAATTACAGGCAGTTGTTAGCTGCCATGTGGAAGCTGGGAGTCAAACTCAGGTTCTCCGGAAGAAGAGTCAGTGCTCTTAACCATTAAGTCATCTCTCCAGCCCCTCTGGGGAGTTTTTTAACTGCTGGATTAATGCAGTGAGACCTATGAATCCAGTCCCTGCCGACAAGGAGGTTGGAGTTGTGCAGAGAAACCACACTGATTATATGAAAGTGTCTAAATATTATAAGAACATTGAAAGTAAAAATAATCACAGGTACTTCCATAGAGGCCATTTGTCAAATAAAGCACAAGCATGTCTTCTTTTCATGGGTTCTAATTCACAATCTATTCCTGGGTGTCACAAGATCCACAGAAAGATAGTTGGGAGAAAGTAGTGACAGACCATTCTTACACTCAATGTAAATTATAGTGGAAAATGAATCCCTCATATAAAGTTTTACAACCTAAAGTGCACATTTGAAATTGGCCATGGGTCCATGGCACTTCTCCATGGAGCATACAGTGAAAATCCTAATGTGGAAGGGTAGACTTCTTGTTCCCAGAATAAAGGTGGGGAAAGTATTGGGACACACCAGCCATGGTATCAATAATTCCCAAAAGGCTTTCCCAGAAAATTGGTGTCACCCTTGATGTAAACCCTTGGCCCCAAACATGCAGAATGTAATCAGCTTTCTTCCTGACATCCCTTCCTATAACATACACTCAAATGTCCTTCCAATATGGACTGGGCTGGTACAGCTCACCACTGTCCCAAGAGAAAGCTAGATCTGCTGCAGACGCAGTTTGTCTTGATGAAATGAAAGGTGACCTTGTTATTGATTAGCCTTAATTTGAAGGAGGTGGGTGACTCTGTAGCAGTCCGGGCCTGAAAGTGCCCTCTTGGATGAAAGTCAAGCACCATCAGCTCACCTGTAAGGAGACACTTTCAATCATGCTAAATACTGTGCCTTTTCGGTGAGAGAGGCAGGAACTGAAAACAAATAATGAGCCATCGGTAAAGGCGGTGATCTCCATCAGTTTGGACCCAGGCACCTGCTCTTGCTTACAAACAGAGCTGGTGCTGGGGCCCTTGGAGCCATGTAAGTTGTTGGTGCTACTGTTGCAGGTTGGGTATAATTTGACTTCAAGAGCATTTGAGTGAAAGTGTGCTTTTAAAAGTCAAGATTGTGTAGAGGAGAGTCTCTGGGCATCAATACACCAGTCTAATGCCCTGGGAAAGATGACAAGTTGTAGGATGCATAGTCTGTCCTAGACAGTCATCTGTATAGCACACATTCAGTCTTTCCAGCCATCCCTGTCTTCTCATTCCTATCCTCCCCAGGGCCTTTGGGATTTTGTGGGTCCCTCTAGCTTTGCTGAACACCCTAATACTACTGCTTCTTTGATAATTATGTACTTATAGTATGACATTCTTTTGATGTAGAAGTCAATTTTGCCATTTTAGAAATCTCTTTAAAAAAATCCAAACTACTTTTATGTGTATGATTATTTTGCTTGCATGTATATCTATGTACCACATGCATGCAGTACTCACAGAGGTCAGAGATGAACATTGGATCACCTGGATATAGGGCGCGGTTTGCCTTTGCACAACTTGCCAGAACATTCTATTGCCGCTTATGCTAATTAGGCATCGAGTAGTAACCAATCCGATGTGCTTATGCTAATTAGGCATCGAGGAATGACCTATCCGATGCGATCCCCAAATATGCTAATGAGCCATTACTTTGAACCAATCACCAGCTATATGCTAATGAGGCATTGTGTTGGGCACCAATCACGCGCCCGGCTTCCCTATATAAGCAGGCTGCATCTCAGGCTCGGGATCTTCTTTCCACCATTTTCAACTGAGCTGTACTCCAATAAAGTGTGATCCGAGAAGAATCATGCGTGTGGTGACTCGTCGTTCTGCAGGACAGAAAGCAGCTCGCCACACCAGGACATGGAATTTCAAACAGTTGTGAGCCACCATGTGAGTGCTTGGCATGAAACTTGGAAGTCCTCTGCAAGAGCAGCCAGTGTTTTTAAATCACTGAGCCATCTCTCCAGCTCCCTCATTTTGCTTTTCTGACTAAACCTTTAAAGCAATCTTTACAACAGCATGTTAGTTTTAACTTGTGAGATTACTCATTGTTAAATTCATTGTTTATTCATTTGACTTTTGTTTCAGTAAAAATAGAACTTTGGATGCCCCTGTAGACTCTTAGGAGCTGTGTGATGCTGACGAACTCCTTAATTCCCTCTGGCTTCAACTGTCCTTGTTTGTAAAGTCAAATCACCACGACACCCTGTACACGCTAAAGACTTAAGGCCATAAATATGTTCTATCTCCCTCTCCACTGTATGGAAGATGTCCAGTTAGCAGCAGCCAGGAGAATATGCCATTATCAATGGTGGGCAGGAGGAGTATAGAGTTTTACACAGTGTGCTGTCTTTCAGCAAAAGGTAGATCTAAGGGCATTTGCCTAGTGGACATTATTCCATCACACACACATTCATGGGAAAAAGAGTTTGTCAATGTAACATGCTTGGGAGTAGGGACTCAATAATTGAAGAAATGTCTCCGTCACATTGACCTGTAGACACATCTGTGAGGGCATTTGCTTGGTGGTTGGTTGATGTAGGAGCCTCCAGCCCACTATGGGTGCTGTCACTCTTGGGCAGTGGTTGTGGGAGATATAAGAAAGGGAGCTGAGTGTGAGCCTGGAGGCAAGTCAGTAGCTAGTGTTTCTCTGTGGCCTCAGCTTCTGTTTCTGCCTCTAGCCTCCGGCCTCGGCTTCCCTCAACTATGGACTGTGCATGGACGTAGTAGAAGTTGAAATAAACCCTTTCTTCCCCCAGGTTGGTTTTGGACAGCACAGGAACAGAGAAGCAAACTGATTATATCTATATTTACATACATCATTTATACCTATATAGATAGATATGTAAGTATATCTATTTTATATATAGAGAGATCAATCTTCTTTTTAGAAAAATCACATTACATACATCTGTTGTTAATGAAATATACTGCCACAAATGAGTTAGATTTCAATAAGTTTTTCTATTGAAAAAGTAGAAGCCAAGGTCATCAAATATTGCAAAAAGCAAAACATATGATATCAATAGAGTACTTTAATAAAAATCAAAGCTTTCTTTTTCATAAAGAATCAGAGCTAGTGTGAGGCCCAAGGAAAGGGAATGTGTGGGAAAACAGACTGAAGTGGAGCTATGACAGCATGGGGAAAGGAAAAGTCACAGGGAACAGGCTTGGTTGGAGAGGCTTACCTAATGTATGTCTGCAAAGTTCTGAGTTCAGTGCCCAGCACCATAAAGAGAAAGAATAGTGAGGAACAAAACTGAAGGAAGTCATGTGTTAGCACTTCACACAGACCTTTACTCTATCTTGAAATTGAAGTCTGATTAGCCCCAGAAATCTAAAATGTATTAAATAAGTGCACCTAATTCATTTACTTATATTTTATATTCCTGTTACTGCGTGGTATTTTAAAATCTGATTAGTAGGCAATTAAAATACACATTTATATTTTTAAATTATACATCCTATTAAAAGCACCTTCACTGTAGTGACAAGCCACAAACATTCTATTTGTACACCAGGTCCGTAGCTCCCAAAGGCTGCAATGGTATATAAATTGAGCTGTTCTTGATGTTAGAATAATCCAGCTCACAGTTTATTCTTCAGGGATACACAGAAATGTTAAACAGTTTCTGTCAAAATATCACTGATGATCTTCCTTAAGGTAATTCTAGCACTGGGCCTGGAGGTGAGCAGGGCTGAATGGAAATGTCATAGGTAAAGTCACACTTCTTGTCTGCCAGGAGAGTAAAACCTAACTACTACAGGATAGCAAGCACAGGTCCCAGAAGGACAACATGTGAACATTATTTCAACTTGTCTCCGTAAGATCCAGGTGCCCTGTGAAGCAGCAGGTGCCCTGTGAAAGGAGGTGGGTCTGACAGTCAAATCCAACCCAACATGTCCCCTGAGGTGATGAGCCCTTGAGGAAAAACCTCCATTAACCTTCTCACTGTTCTGCTGGAAGTGACTGTATGTCACTTTGGTCACCTTCTCTCAAATTACGTATTTTAAAAATGGAACCAAAGGATAGAGCATTATCTTGGCATTTGCCTGAAGTCATAAGGAGATGACTTTTCGGGAAATGTTAAAAGATGACTAAAGCTGTCAGTTAAAGTGGGAAAAGGTAAAGTTTTTCCAAGCAGGCAAAGAGAATGATGGGAAATGAGCTCATCATAATTAATATAATGACTCCAGTATGTTTCACCATCAATGGCACATGTATCTATTGTCTGAATAGACTAAACTTAAGAGGGTATAAGGCAGCTTTATTGTTTGTAGTAGTTATGTGTTGATTGTTCTGTGTTGGGCGGCTCTTCTATTACTCCTAGATAAAATCTGGGATTTCTGAGTACCTTTTTCAGTTTGGGGCAGTCTAGTACAATACAAACGACAAGCATGCCTCTGAAGCAAATTGCTCCCCTCCTCCATAAGATGGAGGCCTATGTCATCTGTGCCTTTTGTTCTTTTACCATTTCTCAGGACCAGCAGAGGTGGGCAGAGATGGTTAGTACATAGGATAACCTAGCTTGGCTGTGATAGGCTGAGAATATAAGACCTCAAATGTGGCCCTTTCCTGCTATTCGGACTCTTTACTTTCTCTGTCCTTGAAGTAGATCATGAAAACTAGGAAGGTTTATGACCTCTTCAGAAACAAGTTCAAAGAGAGAAATCTTATCCCTGTGTTCAGAGCAAGGAGCCCAAACACAGGGATGCTGGGAAGGATCACAAGTGGGAGGCCAGATATAGCCGGCCTCATTTCTCTGCTGTATTAGAGCTACAGGTAAGCTCAGAATGATCACCATTCTTAGGAATAATCCTCAGTTCTAGAAGCTTATGTTACTGAACAAAAATGGTGTGTGTACACATGTGGTATAACACTGCCTAAACCCATTTTGTTCTTGCTAATTGTACATCTAACAAGCCATGTGTGGAATTGGACATTGATTATTTCTTCTCTACCTTCTGGGCCTGTGCTGATATCTTAAGACAGCAAAGTCTGTTTGACTTCCTATTGTGTGTAGGTGTCTGGAGGCCTTGCCCTTTAACATGGTAGCAGAATTCTCAGAGTTCCTGCAAATCCCTGGTTATTAAAGGTCAATCATGACATTGCTTAAAAAGCACAGGGATGACATCATAGAAATCACTAATTGGCTGGTTTTAGAAGAGGAAACTATCATGGATTATCTAGGTAGATCCTGGATCTATAAATTGGAAATTGAAGGTGGGGTGCCACTCAAGGAGAGGTCGTAGCCAAAGAAAAACAGTGTGGTTATCTAGAAAGGGAAGGCGAGCTCTTGAGAGCCAGTGTGTCACTTGCCAGTGTGAGCTGGACCCATAGTCCCACAGCCACATGGTACTGAAATTTGTCAATATTTCCAGCAAAGCAGATTCTCCTAGAGCATGTTCTAATAGAAGTCTAATTTGCCAATGCTGCTTCAGCTTCGTGAAACTCCAAGCAGATGAGTGAGTCAAGGCAGCCCAGTCTCTTAGAGAACTGGGAGGTAACACACATGTGTTTTTGAAGCTGCTGACTTTAGGAAGCTATTGTGTACAGTTGCTCCAAAGTCATTGGCCACATGCTCCTAGCATCTCTACCTCACTCTCTCCTGTGAGAGAGTGAGAGTCAGGAAATAAGTGATGAACAACTTTTTAAAAGATCTTTTAAAATGTGTTATTTTTATTTACATATATGTGAGAGGGAGGTGGGGACACATGAGAATAGGTGTCATAGGGGTCTAGAGGGCATCAGATCTCCCAGAGCTGGAATTACAGGCAGTTGTGAGACATCCAACATAGGTGCTAGGATCTGAATTTGAGTCCTCTACAAGAGCAGAAGGGATTTTCAATTGATGAGCCAGCTCTCCAGCCCAACATGTGCATGAACACTTTTTATTGAACATCTTTGAAGGGACTAAAAGAGGTAATGAAGGTTTGACACACACCTTGAAATTTGTAACCCTATGTGGCAATAGTGGTATCTTCCTTATAGCTATATCTACTTACATATGTATGTATGCATGCATGTATGCATGTATGTATGTGTGTGTGTATCCATCCATTCATCCATCCATCCATCCATCCATCCATCTGTTCTTATATTATCTATTACTTTTTACATCTATCACCTCTTTTATTAGCAACATATATACCACATACACAATCTGTTTATCTACCTATTCATTTATTTGTAGTGCTGAGGAGCAAACCCAGGGCTTTTGATATGCCGGGAAACTGCTGCACCACTGAGCTGAATCTCAGTTCATGTTTCCTATTCACAAATGACTTCTGCACCCTTGTTGGTATTGAGGACAAAACAGAACAGTAACCATACAAACCAGAACATTCTTGTATGGTCACAACTCCCTTTTCCTTTCAGTTTTTGCTGCCTGTGGATTCTCTTGGAACTTTGAAGAATCTGTGCTCACATTGAGGGTAAGAAGGCAAAGGGCTTTCTCAGCTTGAATTTGAATGAAGAGTTTGGGATTTTCAATCCTATCCAGAATGTGCCAGAAAGAATAGAGGATTGTGGAAAGGCTTCCCAGAAAACATAAAAGATTTTGAGAAACAAGACCCATAGCAAGCCCTGGATGAGTGATAGACAGAAGTTATTTATTATCAGCTAAGACAATTAAGTCAGGCAGGCTCTGACCTAATCAATGGATTAATTCCTTGGTGGATTCATAATTCTATAATATTATCAGGAGATATAAAAGAAAAAAGATGAGAAGTAGCTATTTGGAGTATGCCTCTGGAGGCTGTATTTTACCCCATCTCCCCCATTAACACTCTGCTCTCTCTTCTTGCTTTCTACTTTGATGTGAGTCAATATTCTTCTTTCTGCTTCCTGCATGCCATAGTTGGCCTGTCTGCCACGTATCCCTGCTGTGATGATGTTCTGTGTAAGTAAATGTGTGACCCAGCTGGCCTTTCTGCCAAGTGTTCCTGCTGTCACATGATCTGTGTAAGCATGTGCTCCTGAACAAACCTAAGCCCAGATCAATCCTACCACCTTTAGGTTAGTTCTCATAATATGGTCACAGAGATAAAAAAGAGCTAATACAGTAGACATTTGACTGGAAAACCCTGGAGTGTGACTGTGGAAAATTCACAGCAGTTTGACATGTTTTCGGAGGCCATGCCCTGTTATGGAAAGAGGAAAGATAAAGAGAGGTTCCATTTGAAATCTTCTACACTGTAACCCTCTGGTTCCCTTTGAGAGAGACAAGATCACCCTTCCTGATGATCTTGATTTGGTTTGTTAGGGAATCAGTAAATATTTGCTGAGAAACCAATTTGACTGGAAGGCAACCACTTTCTCAAAGCTTTCTTATCCTTAATAATGTGTCTAATTTAATCAGTAGCCATGACATCATCTCCCACTAAACCCAGTATGACACTTCACATGGCAGAAGCAGTTTTAGGAAACCATTTAAAGTTGTCAGGAAGCTGAACTCACTAATGAAACACAGCATTTCAAAAGAAAATATGTGAGAATTATTTAATTATTGATTTTCTGTTTGTGGTGTGAAGGGGCCCTTACCAGGTCACCATCAAAGAGACATGGACTGTGGGAATATTCTGTTGGCAGTTTGGTTGCACTGAAGACAGCTTCCTATAACTCTATGAAGATGTGTGACTCTGGCTAGCTATCGCCTCCAGATTTTTATTAACACTTCTTAAAATTCAAGCAAAACCACAGTAACAGGGAATTCTGAAAATGGAAGATATTAGCTGAAAATGCCAATGAGTCCAGAAGATAGATTTGGACTAGAGCTTGGGAAAAGGAACAGGAAAAAAAGTGCATGACATTTTGATTCAGCTTTCAAGTGTATTGTTCAGTGGCTATGATTTGACCACCCACATCGTGAAGTATCACAAGGGGCATCACACAAGATGGTGGTGGAAACAGTGATGTCATCTGCCCACTTGCCTTTATAATTTAAGATTGTTCCCAAAAGTGTGTTATTCAAAGCCCCATCCAGTGAAATTTCCTATTACTCAATCTAAGGAATTATTATAACATTCCTTGGGAAGCTCTATGAACAATCATAGCCTTTTCTACCAAGAATGTTGTTTTGAAGGTCAGCCAGATTTTTCTCATTGTTCATCCTGCATACACAAGTTTGGCTCTACTTTTCCTAACCACCACCAAACGTGCTACTTTTCAACTGATGTGGAAAATATTTGGAGTTTAATTAGATAGAGCTTAAAGTCTGAGTCCCAAAGAAATACTGGTGGAAAAAAATTGTATGAGTGGATAGATAAATAGGTGACGTTCATCCTTAACTCTGTCTCAGATCTCCCAATTTGCTTGATGAAGGTCTTGATGGATCTTTAGCATTGACTCCCTAGAGAGATCATTTTTTGAGTAACCAGGAAAGTATTAGCTTGCTGGGGTTGTGATCAGTAAGTGTCATGAACTAGGTGGCTACGGAAACAGCAGTTCTTATTTCCTAGCGATGGATGGCCAAACCCTAAGTATGTAGACCACTGTATCAGGCTGGTGGCTGCTTTCTGAGGGCTGTGAGAGACCTTTGCCATCCTCTCCATTGGCTTCCAGTGGTTAGCTGGCCCTCTTGGGGAATTCTTGGGCTGACACTCTTGACTTAGGGTTACTATTGCTATAATGAAAAAACATAATTCAAATAACTTGCGGAGGAAAGGGTTTATTTGGCTTATACTTCCACATCATTGTCTACCATTGAAGGAAGTCAGGGCGGGAACCTGGAGGCAGGAGCTGATGCAGAGGTCATGGAGAAGTGCTGCTCACTGGCTTGCCCCTCGTGGCTTGCTCAGGCTGCTTTCTTATAGAACACAGGACCACCAGCCTAGGATGGTACCACTCACCCTGGGCTGCACCCTCTTCCATCAATCACTAATTTAAAAAATGCCCTACAGGCTTGCTTACAGCCCATCTTATGGAGTCATTTTGTCAATGGAGGCTCCCTCTTCTGAGATGACTGTAGATTGTGTCAACTTGACATAAAACTAGCCAGTGTTCTTCTTGCATAGATGTGAAAAATTCCTTTGTAAGGTCACTTGCATAAAGCCTGTCAGCTGAGAGGAAAGAGTTCTGGCACAATTAACAACATTGGCAATTATGGTTGCTTTAGAGACCACTACCTTTACCCGAGATGCTTTCAATATGAATACTAAGATAGAAACAAACAAGGCTTAAGATCTCAATGTGTGTGGCTTCCTTTCCTGTAGGTTTGCAACATTCTAGGAATTGCGTAAGAACAGCTTGTCTGGAATCATCTGCAATCTCATTTACCAAAAAGAGAAGGTGGAAGGGGTTCTTATCAACCCTTTGAGATATGGCATGGAAATCATCAAATTCATGTCCTCTGAGACAGTTAAGCAGAACTAATCAAGAAATCACCATCCATACTTGGGATGCCCTCTCTTCCTTTTTCTGAGTGCCTTGCTCTCCCCCTGATGTTTCTCATTAAAACTATGATTAAACATCTCTTAATAAACCAACTCTGCTTCATATTACATTATTCTGAAATTCTTTTCGGTGGCAAAGTAAAGAATCCTGGATTCTCTGAGTAGGTCTTAGAATACAGCTTCTCAGATTGCTGCCAACAGCAGCATGGAGCTGTGTCCTGGGGCTACAGCCCCCTGCTACTGACAATATGGGTACCTTCAGATATGTAGAGCCAGAGACCCGGGAAAATGATGTTATTAGATATTGAGAAAAAAATTTAATGACAGCCAACAGGGAGGAACAGTGGGTACTTGGCAAATCTGCTTGTTTAGGTGCCTCTGGGACTATTTGGTTGACATTTAGGGAAGGAAAATTATCACAGGAGGATATTCAAGGGAAGAGGGTGAGAGTTAGAGCAAGGTCCTGAGATTTTTATGTGCTTCAAAAGAGGAAGGATGTGGGAAAATTTCAGATCCAATGGTCCACAGAAAAGGACAAAAGATGAAGAGGAAGAACAGAGAGGCCTGTTTGAGATTCCGAAACTCAGTATGGCCTGGACAGATGGCTCAGTGGTTAAGAGCATTGGTTGCTCTTGCAGAGAATCTGAGTTCAGTTCTCAACACCTATATGGCAGCTCAGAATCATCTATAACTCCAGGTCCAGAGGAAGACGCCCTCTACTGGCCCCTGTGGGCACTTGACGCATGTGGTGCACATTGTGTGTGTGTGTGTGTGTGTGTGTGTGTGTGTGTGTGTGTGTGTAGGCAAATACTTATGCACATAAAATAAAATCTTCATATGCTCACTGTTTAAAGTGAGGGGATAGCACTTCCTGACTTCCATCCCCTCTAAGAGGGATCTTTCTTATCTCACTTGCTTCCCAGTGTGACTGGGTTTAGTCTGCAGAGATAACTTGTGAGCTGCAGTTACAGGGTTGCTTAGCAACAGGAAATAATCTAGAATTTGTAAGCATCTGCAGGAGGCTTGAAGGTGCAGCCCAGCAGCTGGGCAGGCATGGAAGCCCTTTTCTGTGAGTGGTGAAACTATAAATGCCATTTAAATAGCCACATCACCAAATGGATTTATGTGGAGTATATCTGGGAGGAGTTGGGGGAATACTGATGGGCAAATATTATTAAAAATCTATGTGTATTGATTAGTTTTTGTCAGCTTGACACAAGGTTGAGGTCTTCTGGGAAGGACCATCAACTGAGGAATTGCCTCCATCAGACTGGCCTGTGGGGACATTTTCTTGATTGATGATTGATGCGGGAAGGACCAGTCCACTGTGAGTGGTACCATCCCTAGGTAGGTGTCCTGGGTTGTCTAAGAAAGCAAGCTGAACAAGCTATAGGAACAAGCAGTCAGCAGTGTTCTTCCATGGCCTCTGCTTCTGTTCTTGCCTCCAGGTTCCCACACTGACTTACCATGGTGATGAACTCTGACGTGGAAGCATAAGCCAGATAAACACTTTCTTCCCCGTGTTGATTTTGGCCAGAGTTTATCACAGCAATAGAAATAAAAGTCAAATAGTATGTTGGTATGACGTTC
Organism: Sigmodon hispidus; assembly: GCA_004025045.1. NCBI lineage: Eukaryota > Metazoa > Chordata > Mammalia > Rodentia > Cricetidae > Sigmodon > Sigmodon hispidus. The sequence goes on from PVIH01013436.1 coordinate 56,414, forward strand.
TCAAAGGGAGAATTAATTAAAAAACAGTGTATTAAAAGAGAAAATGGATTCTTTCTATATTTTGATACTTACAAATTAAACAAACAAATGAGTACTAAATGCTGTATTCCCACAAAACTCCAGAACAGATGCCTGGAATATTTCAGATAGTGATCGTAGCTTCCAAAAGAATGTTTGAAACAGAATTTTTTTTCTCTGTGTAGCATATGCCTAGCCACTATCATGTTGCCATGACATGTTAGCAAGGCTGCCAGCTAAAAACCTTCAATTTCTTATTGTAATCCAGATTCTCCATATTTTCTGATTTGTATAAAAGGTATATCCTGGATTCTTGTGCCCTTTCCAAGTGGTTGTCTTGGGACTCCACAGATGCATAAACACACACAGTCCAGTGCACTGACAGTGAGGATGCAGTGCACATGTATTTTTCGTCTTGTGAAAATCACATGAGCATGCATGAAGGTGACTATACACCTGTGACTCTACTTGACAGAAATGAGGGGTGTCCAACGCTAGTACATAATCACAGATCTGCAGCTCAGCATGTGGACAGGAGAAACCCCACAGTTACAGATGTACATGAAGGACAGAAAAATTCTCTCTCCACTGTCGCTTTATACAGAAACAATTTCTACCCTGTTTAGCCAGCCCCACTGCCAAGTGTCTCAAAGCATTGCCAAGTAATAGGGAAGAGCTGCAGTAGCCAAGGGCACTCGAATATGTTCAATCGTGCTTCCCTGGGCAAACGCTTTCACTTTACACTCTTTACAATGACTTTGCTGAACCCCACACTTCACCCTTAGAGGGATTTTGCTTTTAGGATTATCTCTGGGTGAGAGCATCTTAAATTCAGGACTGTATTCTAGCAACATTTACTTTCCAATCTGTAGCATAACCTTGTGACAATCCTGTTGTACCATGGGTACTTGTTCTGAAAAATTACCTCTCTTTGCCTACTCCATTTAACAAAGGGACCTGGCATATAATAATATTTTCAGATGGGCACCTGTCAGCAAATTACCAAGAACCTAATAAAATAATAACAAGCCAGATTAGCACCATGGAAAGAAATGATAAACTTATTTTTAAAGAAAGGCAGTCATATGTAAAATTCAGGAATTCCCGGTAGACTAGAAGATCATTGTAGAGTGACTAATTATGTAGACCACAGTACTGCCAGGATTGTACTTAACACTGTCTTCTATAAGACAGGCAGAAATGATCCTAAATTAGACAGAGAAGATGGTTAAGAGCACTTGCTGTTCTATACAGGACCCAGGTTTGGCTCCTAATACACACATGGCCTCTGGAAGAACAACCATGCTCTTGACTGCTCCATCATCTGTCTAGTTCCCCCACCACCACCACTTTTAATGCTACAGGATATGCCAACTCCAAATTCTCTCTGATCACAACCATGGCAGCATTCTCAGTGCTAGTGAACCCTAGGGGAAAAATTTACACTAGGGTAGAGGTAGAGCCATCAAGTTTAGCAAGTGAGGAGGTGAAGCGGAAAGTACATTCTCCAGAGTGGAAGAGGACCCGCATGCCTACCTGTCCCTCTTGAAAGTACAGCATTAATCAATCATTTTTTCCTCCCTTTTCATCTCTGGGTAGTTCTTTTCCTGAAGTAGGTGGAGGCTCTCTTAGAAGCTATGCTTAGTCACAATTCAGTTTGTTTCAGTTCATTGCATTAGATGTAGGGATATGAATGAAAGAGTAACTGCCAATGCCTTGAGCATGTTCTTAGGAGGGTCCAGGAGCAGGCCAGAACTTGCTGAGACTGGCATTATTGGTTTTCCTAGAATACTGTCTTCTCTCTCTTCTGCTCAGCTTGTTTTTTTTTTTTCCCAGATGCAAACTGCACACTCTAGTTTGTCTCTCTCAGTGTTGCTGGCCCATGGAGCCATTTCTCATTCAGATCACTACATATAAATACTACTTGGAAAATGCCAGGTATGGGCAGCCAAAATCAAAACATTGAGGCTATTTCATTTAATCTATAAGATACATTAGTTATGTGATTAACTAGCATCAT